>JAZGTJ010009963.1:0-18709 GCA_036877575.1 Botia almorhae | reverse complement strand
CACAGGGTCAATGTACATGGCTGGGCTGCTATAGCCAAACCTTTGGTCACTCGTGCCAATGCCAAACGTCGGTTTCAATGGTGCCAGCAGCGAAAATCTTGGGTTGTGGACAATGTGATACATGTATTGTTCTCTGATGAGTCCACCATCACTGTCTTTCCCACATCCGGGAGAGTTACAGTGTGGAGAAGCCCCAAAGAAGCGTACCACCCAGACTGTTGCATGCCCAGAGTGAACCATGGGGGTGGATCAGTAATGGTTTGGGTTGCAATATCATGGCATTCCCTAGGCCCAATACTTGTGCTAAATGGGCGCGTCACTGCCAAGGACAACCGAACCATTCTGGAGGACCATGTGCACCCAATGGTTCAAACATTGTATCCTGAAGGCAGTGCCGTGTATCAGGAAGATAATGCACTAATACACACAGCAAGACTAGTGACAGAGTGGTTTAATGAACATGAAAGTGAAGTTGACCATCTCCCATGGCCTGCACAGTCACCAGAACTAAATATTATTGAGCCACTTTGGGGTGTTTTGGAGGATATATATATATATATATATATATATATGGCACTGGCCTTTTCAAAAACCCAGTCAGTTGACCGTTACTACACTTACCTGTCTAAACTTCCATTCTTGTTCATGCTCTGATTCCTTGTGCTTCAGTGGGTCTTTGAACAGTAATTCAGGATCCAGTAGTGGGATAACAGGATCAAATACTTCTAAAGGCTGCTGGGGCTGAGGTTGCTGCTGCTTAACGGTCTCGTTGGACATCTGGACTTTGTTAATACGTAGAGCTGCCCTGTTATCTCTGGCCTTTTGCTGTGAATGAACGCATGTGCAGTGTTGAAACCAATGAGACAATCAAGATTCAAAGGCTTTATTCATTTACTGACATGACATGGTTTTTAGACTAATTGCCTGAAAGCTTTTCATTATTCTAAGTGCCACTCCTTCATATCAAGGTAATTGTCCTGTATCTTTTGAACTTTTCTATCAGATGTCCAGTGATATTATTGAAACTCTAATGAGCTTTTTGGGTTTAATTTATTCTTTAGACTTTAATCAACAATAAAGTACAAGAGCTGATATGGCTGTTGCTTAATTGGTCCAGAATATTGTAAAGGTAGTGGGAATTAACATTTAGCTACAGTAACACTATCTCATACTTTTTCTAAATTGGACAAATGAGACAAAAGCTTTTTACTTTGCAGAATAGGGGCTGTCAATTTAACGTTGTATTTAGCGCCATTACAAAAAAATGTTAGACCAGACACATCCTTGTCACCTTTTGTAATGCTTTTAACTGTATCAGTAATGTAATGTTTTAAAACAATTTTCAATTATCTTTGGAGCATTTGGAAGCATTTCTTAGAAAATATTATATATTTTCATTTTACATAATCACCATGTCATGATTAATTTAATACAATTTTCAAACAATTGACAAGCCTATTTTTTAACTAAGAAATACTTTTGGTAGTAAAACATCAACAAGCTCTGAGGGAAACTATACCACATATTTATTATGAAATTATACCACATATGGAGCCCGGTCCTGTGAACTTGCTTTCCTCCACAGTTTAGCAATTTGCTTCACACGCGTTGACCAGTCTAAATAGTTATAATATCAAGATAAAACAATGTTAGATGTTTTAAGTCACAAAATTTCATAATTCCTTTCATAATGTGTTATTCAATAGTTTTAAAGATTTTACTATTATTCTAAGATGTGGAAAATATACGAGTAAATGACCCTAAACTTTTGACTGGTAATTTAGTTTTTTCACACCTGGATATTCCTCCTTGAGGTTTGGGAAGTTGACGTTAGTGTACAGCACAGGTGCAACAGTGGCAAGTTCTCCTAGTGTTTCTTCTTTCTCCCACTTGAGAGTGCTCTTCTGTGCTGTGGACATGGAGTCTCCCTCCATCTCAGATGAAGCAGCAGGAGCAGGAGCAGGAGCAGAAGCTGAACCTGTAGCAGACCAAGGACCAGCGGTCTCCTGCGCTATCAAATTGAACTTCCTATCCCTGAACAGCAGATATCAATGTCATTCAGCAGACATGTTCATAAGTCTTTGAGGTCCAAGTCAAGGTTTAAGTCTTTTTTTCTATTTTTAGCAATAGTTATTTTAGCTAGTTATTTCAATTAACAGTGTGAGGCAAAATTAATTGGGAAATATTAAAGTGAATTAGAAAGTCAATTAAAAAAAAATTAAGACAAATAAAGCAAAACAGGTTTTACATAAATCATTAACTTTTAATTTTTATACACAATCAAAACTATTACTTTCAAACTATTACATTTGATCCAATTTTTCTCCCTGATAACAAGAAATCAGGACCAATAATAATTGTAATTAATGAATAAAATTGTATTTGACATTTTTACAGAATTTATTCAAAAGATAGAATAACAATTAAACAGAACATTAAATACTATACGGATTTCGCTACATTTTGCTTGCTGTAAAATGCAAGACATGCACCTACACAAAACTCAACTCAAAAACTGAAATACTAATAACTACTAGGTCTCAATATTTTGAATAACAGAACAGAAAAATTCCTATATGAATGTTCTGTCTGATTATGTTTTGCTCCTAAGATTATAATGCAGACGTGTAGTGCATCTGAGGTAAATATACTTATGGCTGACCTAAGATTGTCTGTGAAAGGCATGCGCTGCACAGAAGGGATACTGTGAGCCATATGCCCTGCTCCAGGAACAATTTGGGGCTGTGAAAACTGCTGTTTGGGTTCCATTAGACCATTCATCACTGGCACCCGTAAAGCCATTCCTGTACAAAAACACAGCAAAACAACTGACCTACAGTGCATACCCATAAGACAATTGCTGGCCTTCAAGATTTTAACACAACAATGCAATTTAATCTGCTAACACTTTGTTTAAACACAGGTAAATACAGAGCAATTAAGTTGCTGTGCAATTTTATCACTCAATTGCTTTTGTGTATAAGAATGTTTAATACAAGGTTTAATACAAGTTAAACTATCTCTGATGTGCTGTTGGTTACCACAGACAAGTGGTACTTTCAAGTTACAGGGGAATTTTGTTTGGCTTTATAACAATAGATGCTTTTTTTTATTTCACATAAATGCACAAAAACAAATAAGTACGGTATTGCTAAAACTATAGTGCTACAAAAAACACTGCTTTGTTAGTCTGAGCCTCCTGATTAGCCTACCATAGCAAGATTGACTCAAACAGTGGTGTTATTTCTGGGATGGGATATCGGTTTTAATTTATCTGCTGTCTTTCAGTGTGGAGATGGGGGGTGTTCTGTAAATGTTCTTGAAATTAACAGGTTAATTCTAATGGTGCAGGATTTAACTAACCCTTAATTATTTTACACCTATATCCTAGAACATTTCTTTAAATTAGGTACACAAATGTGATCAAAAGATACAAAGCAAAGTCATCATCTTAAGATTTATCACATATTCCCAATATACAGTGCCTTGCAAAAGTATTCATACCCCTTGAACTTTTCCACATTTTGTCACATTACAACCATAAACTTAAATGTGTTTTGCTGAGATTTTATGTAATAGACCAACACAAAGTAGCACATAATTGTGAAGTGGAACGAAAATGATAGATTTTAAGCAGATAAAAATCTGAAAAGTGTGGTGTGCATTTGTATTCAGCCCGAATCGAATAATACCAAATCGATAAGTGGTATCGATAGAAGTAGTAATACCGTTAAAACCTTAACGATACCCATCCCTAGCCTCTTGGCTGCATCAGTGACCAGTACTCTCCTTGCTCGGTCTGTCAGTTTAGGTGGACGGCCATGTCTTGGTAGGTTTGCAGTTGTGGCATACTTGTTCCATTTTTGGATGATGGATTGAACAGTGCTCCTTGAGATGTTCAAAGCTTGGGATATTTTTTTAAATATCTAACCCTGCTTTAATCTTCTCCACAACATTATCCCTGACCTGTCTGGTGAGTTCCTTGGTCTTCATGATGCTGTTTGTTCACAGCATAGTGTTCTGTAACAAACCACTGAGGCCTTCACAGAACAGGTGTATTTATACTGAGACTAAATTACACACAGGTGGACTCTATTAACTAATTAGGTTACTTTGAAGGCAATTGATTGCACTGGATTTTATTTAGGGATATCAGTGTATGGGGGGCTGAATACAAATGCACATCACACCTTTCAGATATTTATTTGCTTAAAAAACGTATTTTCATTCCACTTCACAATTATGTGCTACTTTGGGTTGTTCCATCACATAACACATATATTCATCACAAATCTCAATAAAATACACAAAAAAAGTTTGTTGTTGTAAGGTGACAAAATGTGAAAAAGATCAAGGGGTATGAATACCTTTGCAAGGCACTGTACCTAAGTTGGGTTGGTAAGGGTGTAAAGCAGGTCCTGGGTGTCCAGGCAGGGTTTGAGTTCCCTGTATCTGTTGAGGCATCTGAGGAGGTTGGCTAGTGTTGGGGCTAAGAACAGCTGTGAAGAGATCCTCCACATCCTTTCCACCGAGCTCTGCAAAGAGACGCAGATCTCCAGTTACTTACAACATACCGAAATGAACATGCTGTTTGGCAGCTGCTGCTTTGTGTGTTTACACACCTGGCATTTTGTAGAGTCTGCTGAGTATCGATTCTGTAAGACAAAAGGATTCATTTTATAAAGCCATTTAGGGAAAATATGCTTCACATAATGCGTATTGTTAGTGTATACAGACCATCTGTGACCATCTTGTCCAGCTCAGGGCTCAGGATGCCATCAAGTGGCTCCTCTGACACCTGACGTGGATGAGCTCGGCCTGGATGAGTCAGAGATGAACCTAATGCCCCTTCTGTTAATAAAGTCATGTCCAGACCTGTACAAACATAGTACACAAAATAATTTATACAAAGTTAATTAATGGCATAATCTGGACAATCAACACCTAAAATTAAAAAATCAATGTGGTCAGATGCCCTGAACTGGACACTGTGGAGATGCTGTAGTAATAAATTAGATCTTTATATTTCACATGAAAGTAATTGGAAGTAAGTATTGATATATAATATTGTTCATAATTATTATCAATTATTAACAACAATTATAATTATTGTTAATAAGGGCATTCTTAATTTGATTCTTAATTTGACTCTGCCCGGTTGGTGAAATGAACTCCATATCTCTATCAGAATGGCTGAGTCATTAGCCGTTTTCAAGAAACAACTAAAAACTCATCTTTTTAATCTTCACTTCCTTGACTAATTAACTAACACACCGCCACTTCTACGTTAATAAAAAAAAAGTTCTTATACTGTGTTGAAATACCTAAGACCTGTCTATAGCACTTATTCACTGTTGCCTCTTATTGTAGTTGAAGTTGCTTTCTTGTCCTCATTTGTAAGTTGCTTTGGATAAAAGCGTCAGCTAAAGGTCTAAATGTAAATGTAGAGGCTATTCAGCTTTGTCATAACTGACAAAAATTTCTGTAAAAGTACTATTAAAGTAGTACATATGGCTTGTTGGTTAATGTCCAGTCACCTAGAGCCACGTTCACATAAAAACTGTGTATTCTAAAATATTTCATAAATTATTCTAAAAACATTTATCATAAAGATGAATAAATAATAACAGAATAAACATTTTTTTTAAAACTATCCCTACCCTATCAAATATTTTAGTTTGTAATGAAATAAAGGGAAAATAGTTTTTAAAAAGGACATTGTGGGTCTTTCAAATTAGTTTGGTAGATTTCAATTAGTTTGTTGTATTTGATGTACAATTATTGCGCCAGATAAATAGGGCACTGCACAATTACGTATTTTTAAAAAAACTGCACTTTAACTAAATAAATTACAAGTATATTTATACAGGGTATAACTATATTGTGGGCCACGCAGATAGGTTATAGAGCCACATCTTCCAAGGCTGTTTGTACAGCAGGGACTAATGCACAACATTATCCAAAAACTGCAGCGCTGGCTCCTTTTCATCAGACCAAGGCCTTGTGTAGATCACAGTGAAATGGTTCACCTATTCTTGACTCCATACAATCAGAGACCCTGACTGTGGCCCCACAGAGGAAGGCCATTCATTCATGCAGTTAGGTTTTCTAAAATGCCTGTCTATTTCTTATTTCTGTGCCGGGAAAGTTCTTGAGCAAGCCTGTTGCACGCCACACTTTTCAGATTTGTATTTGCTTGAAATTTTGAAAACCATGTATCATTTTCGTTCCACTTCACAATTATGTGCTACTTTGTCTTTGTCTATTACATAAAATCTCAATAACAAACATTTAAGTTTGTGGTTATAATGTGACAAAATGTGGAAAAGCTCAAGAGGTATGAATACTTTAATAACGCACTGTAAATGGTTCCACCAGGATGCTGTACTGAGTAAAGCGGAATAGACTGCTGGTGCATAATGGAGGAATTTAGGTTCAGTGCACATTGTGGGTGAGGAGTCAAATCAAAAACACTTTCAGTAAGTTAGAGAACAGAAACGTTAGCATAAAAAACAGGCTAAGGGTGTGCGAGGACAGACAATAAAGCAAACAAATAAAAAAAAACATGAGCATGAAACTCTTACCAAATGGTGAAGGAAAGTAGTCAACTTTCACAGGGCAAAAATCAAGACCTACAAAGACCCAAACCAAACACAATGAAGGATCAGCATGTAGAAATAAATGAACAAGAGATGGACTAGGAGAAACAGACAAAGAGAGAAAGAAAATGAGAGAAAAGAAAGAAAGAAAGAAAAGAAAAGAAAAGAAAAAGAAGGGAAAAAAGTAGGGAAGAAAGAAATAAAAAAAAGAAATCTTGCTGTAACCACAGAGGATTCATAGACACTGAGGCATGAATGAGAATAATATGTAAATTAGTATGTAATATGTCAAATTAAATGTAAAAGAAGTGAAAATGCTAAATAAATTATTCATAATAAAGAGTCAATTAAGAACAGCATATTGAAAAACAAACAATGGTTAGTGTTGGGGATTAACTTAATTAAGTTAATGAAAAATAGCAATACTGTTAATTCGATGACTTTTTAGGAATAACAATAGTTTAAAAAAATAAGAAATTCACTTTTCTGCAGCAACAAGTTAATTTTTACAAAAGTACATAAAATAAAACTCAATACTTATTTTTTGCATCACATCCTGATGCCACAGCTGTAAGGTTGAGACAATAATTACGCGCTCTCCAAAAAAAACACTCCTAAAAAATTCTCTCATATGATGAGTTGAGAAGTTTCAATGATTTAAGAGCATGTTTTGTTTGGATGACTGTTTATTACAATAAAAATAGATATCTGTGGCCTGTTTTTGACTTTAAATTAGGTTATATCTAGTTAAAGCTGGCTATATATAGCGAAATTCTAGTTTTGAAATGTATTCTCAACACTGACATTAATAGACTTGTTGATGGGGCCAAATGCAACAAAACCTTAAAGTTAAGACAATTCCTAGTGATCAAAACCCCTCAAAATTAAATTACCTATAGGTAAGGTTTTTAAGGGGTTTGTAACAATTTGCCACTGGACTCAATTTAAAGAGCAGACCTGAACAGCAAATTTTGGCAATTTTGTTATATGTTTAAACTGTAATATCGGCCTACCGGACTCCTCTGTCTGCTTGCCAATGTTATCAGAAAACAATCCCAGCAGTTCTGAGTCTGATTTTAGCTCTTCAGACATCTCCACCAGAGGCTCCTCAGAGTTCTCTGTGGATATGGATGAGGAGGAAAGTAACTACTAGGGTCTAACTGGTCTAAATTGTGCAGACTATCCTTAAAGTCAACATGAATTGGCTTTCATAAACCATGAAAATAACTGAAATAACTGAATGATGAAAAGTGGGCTTTTGAGGAGGCTTTTTGACAGGAAGTGAAGGTTGAAAGTCCAGCTCACCATCTCGACATAGGCCAGTGGTAAACCTTTTTCAAATCTATTGTTATGTGCTGTTATTGTGGTAATGTTTCTTATATTGATTTTAAAACAGGTATTTAGCTGTTGGTAACCATAACTTATACGTTAAGTTATGAGGCAGAACGAGACATTTTTGACAAATGTGATTAATAATGTTTAGTAGTATCAGGAACATAAATTATGAAAATAAATTTGGTAAATTTTGATTTCATGTTGACTTCAAGAAATCAATTCATTTGACTGGACGTGAATGTCATATGGCATTGTATTACTGTAATAATAGAAAAGGGTAAACAAAAAGACAAAAAGTTTAAAAGGCAGCATGGACAATGTGTCTGTCCCAGCATTTATGAGAAACGTACGTGCAGTTACTGCTTTGCTTGGCAGAGGCATCAATGAGGTACCCAGCGAAGAGTTGGATGAAAGCTTCATCTGATTGGCCATGAGCTGCTTCCTGTCTCGCTCATCGTCTAGCAGTCGTGTGGTTTCCTGTCGACTCTGTTTGCTCTTGTCCAACAGGTCTTTCCCAAAAAAGGCCTCCTGAAAGCCAAGATACAGTCACTTTAATACAGTCACCAAGATACAGAGCACTTTAATATTACAAGTGTGCAAAAACGACAATCATTTTTGCATGCACTATTGCAAGAAACAGTGTTAAATAAACTTTCAACCCTTTTGATCTACAAAAAATAAACTTAAAACATCATTTCAAACATCATTTTGAGACTAACAACAGGAAGTCAAAAAGGTCAGAAAAATGACATGCTCTTATAAAGTCATGCTCAATTAGACAAAATCCCAGTTCATCTAATAAAGTTGAGTCTCTTTCACTATGAACTCTGGCATCTTAGAGTTCTATTGCTGCCATCTAGTGACATGTTTGGATTTTCCTGAGACAAATTAAGCATCTATTGAATGGTTGCTAGTGAGTACAAATACTTGCTGCTCAGAAATGTTGCTTTTTGTACAAAGGGAACTATCTGCACATTGTCAACCTAAGGATTTGCTTTAGAAACAATAGTCCACAATGTTGTTCTGATCTTTCTAAATTATTTTGCAAACAAAACATGAAAATGTTTGAAAGTTCTAAAATTTGACCACACCTGTAAGTAAGTGGGAAAAGCCTCTTCCAGTTTTGTCTTCTTTTTCCTGTAGCGCTTCCGTATTTTAATTTCAGGATTGCCAGGGAAATCAGACAAAGAATGTTTTTCATCAATCAGAGTGTCAGGCGCTTGGTCTCCCCAGCCTATTAAGGCAGACAAAGAGGTGGCCATGTTAATGCTTTACATGGAAAGTCTGTACTTTCATGAATAAGGCGAACAGAACATACAAAAAGAAAAACTGATAAAGATCAAGGTCATATTTTTGTTGGCACATCAGAACTTTAAGACTTTATTAAGAGTTTGACTTAGTATTTGCTTAGTATTTTGTACTGCTTTCTATTCAATGTAAGTGAATGATGACTGAGGCCAATATCTCCTTTTGTGTTTCACGTCATACAGGTGTGTGAAGGTGTTAAATGATGCTCACTTTTATCTTTGCCCTGCAGGTTCTCAGATCCAGCAGAGTCTTTTCTGGCCAGAACCTGTTTGGTTCTGCTGGGGCCCGTTCGATTCCTCTGTCTGACCATGAACCCACCGATACCTGAGAGAAGCACAAAACCCCCCAGTTTATCTAATAATGAAGTGCTTGACTAAATTTCTGTACTGAATTTGTTTTTATTAGTTAAGAACATATACCATTGTGTTCATATTTGTGTTGGCTAATAATGACTTACAACCATGAACCTTCCTGAATTATAGTATTGGCAGATACAGATATTATACACCAATGACTGGTATTTTTTCTATTCAAGCACATCATATCTTAAAGATATGTTGAATTTGTCTGCAATGTGCTATTAATAAAACCTTTCTGATATAGTGGAATAACAAAATATGTCATTAAAACAAATGAAACAAACATTTCAAACAAAAAAGCCCTGTACTTTTCAGCCTCTTTCTTTTTTAGATTCTATAATTGTTGTGTATAAAATATCTTGCATAACCGTAATTAAAAAGATTTCCTAGGGCTTTGTAAACTTGCAGACTAAACAAAATGCCATTTGACTGCAAAAAAATTTTTTGCTTTCATTATGTGAAATGATCCAATTGCTTCAAAATGTTGGCTTTTATCCCATGATATTGCTTACAGCACACCACTGCCTGTTGTTGCATTGACAGAAATACAGTAACTGGCAATGATGCGCTTGTTTAAATGCATCTGTGCTGCTTTATTCTGTCTCTGACCTGGGCGGTAGGGTTTTCTCTTCTTCTTCTTGCAAGTATCTGTGTCTTTAGAGTCGTCTTCTGCTGTAGCTTCCCTTTCAGGACTGGAGTCTGATTTCCCCTCACCATCAACCATCTCCCCTTCTGCTACTAAATACACACACACATGAAAGATGTGGCACTACAGAGGCACTATAGAATGTGGCACGTTAATATGTTTTTCACACGAAAACCCTCAACCCTAGCTTAATAGCTTTTAAGTGCATCACAGGCATGTTTCTGACAAGTCATCTCAATTTGAAGGCAGTCATTTTCTATGAAATGTAAGACAGCATAGCACTTATAGATATAGCAATCCCATAATTCTTAAAAAAAAATCAATATTTAAGATGGCAGAAAGAAATATTTTTTTTTTCAACATTAAGGTCTCCGAAGGAAGTACATTTATCTGTTAGATTAATTGTATTATTTTACCCGTTTTTTATTTTTACATCCACAAATTAATTTTTTTATATTTTTACATTTATTTTAATATCTGTATGTATATTTACATAACAACAACAATAATAGTGGTGCTTGCTAAGCAAAGCATCACTATTATTATCCAACATACTACTACTACTATTGTTTTCTGCACAAAATTTCTACACTCTTCTCATCCCGCACGTTTGTCATAGACCGTGCTAGTTAGAAAGCAGCAACACATTGTGACATTTCAACTTCATAGCCACGCCCTAGCAACCAGTGACAGTACCCTAGCAACCACCCTTCACTTCCATTGAAAAAGGTGAGAGGCATCAGAACATCATAGAGACAAGTGGGTGGCCTCTTTTGACTCAGACTGCTAAGTAGTCTTTAATAGTTACCATGGAAACTGTCCAGCCATGCCCTAGAAACCATTTGAAGCAGCCTAGCAACCAACACGAACTAGCTATATCTTAACACCAGAACATCATAGTTAATAAGCCATATTTTAGTATATCTATCATGCTAGCATCGTGCTAAGTTGTGTTAGCATCATGCTAATATCATGCTAACATCACGCTAGCATTGTGCCAAGTCATGCTAGCATCACACTAACATTGTGCTAAGTCATGTTAGCATCATGTAATTTCATCAAAAAACATGCTAATATCATGCTAAACTATGTTAACATATTTCTGATTTTTGCCATGGCAAGCACCACTCACATTTTCTTTAGAAAATATACCTATCTAGTTATTGTTATTATTATTATTTTTGACAATAACAACAGCAATAAATAACACACATCCAATAATAACAACGATTTTAAACTATCATGCATTACTTATTGTGTAAAATAAGACAGTGATCTACATTAAGTAAATGTGTTAAATGTATTGTTTACAATAATAGGTTTGCTTTCAGTGAGGAGCATCTCAGTTTATTATCTATAGTAAATAGTTTTTATTTACAATAAATAATCTATAGTAAACTACACAACTGAGTGATTTCTCTAATCTCTTGACTGACTCTAGATGGACTGGTTTTAAACAGATGGTACTTTTGGTATGCTCAAGGTCCCCATCTCTGGAGGCTTCAGTCTGAGGGTCTGGAGGTGTCTGCAGCACAGCTACACTGTTCTGGTTGATGATCTTTAACTTGAGTTTAGGTTTCGATCGTCTCCGCCGAGAGGCTATGTTAGCGAGACTCTGAAGTTGAGACAAGCCCGACTCTGTGAGACAAACACCGTCCTGAGTATATGTCCTTGTAAACTCTGTGAATAGAAGAAACAAATGTTCCCCATATTAGACAACATGATCTCATTAGTATTCACAGGTGTTTGTATGTACTTGTATTTAGATACACATTGAATTTGATTTGTACGTTTGAACAAACATTGAATCATGCTGTCAATATTTTGACAGCAATTAAAACATGAAAACATAAAAAAACCTTTTACATATACTTATGAATCCTCTAAGGTTCATACTAAATTAATTAAATTATTTGTATTCAATGCATTTGGTGAATCTGACTTTAAAGCGGTTTCAATCAATTAAAACTAGTAAATGCGAGTATTGTGTCAGCATGCTGAGTGCAGTCACCCTCAGAAATAACTTGCAAAGGATCCATCAATTTCATCTCCGATTGAAGATTGCAATGTCTCTAATGTTTTACATAATGCACAGTACATAAAATGGTTAGGGTAAAAGATGCAGTCAATGTTGGTATTGTACATTTCAATGTATATCCAAACATATTACCTACAATTAACTACAAAAACAAATGACACCACCCTGCAATGGAAACATAAGGGGCAATTTGGTAAAACTTTTCCAAGATAAAAAAAATGCATTGGCATTGTGAATTATATCAGTATTTCAAGTATGTTTAAAAATGATTAAAAATCTAAATTAAAGTTTCATGACCTTCATGACTATGTAATGTACATTTATTAATGTATTTTACATATTATTGTTATTGTCATGTTATTACTGAAAGCAGTTCCCACACATTTTGACCAATAAATTTCCATGAATTTGGTAAACATTTGTATTCATTTGTGATTACTGCATAAGGGATTTAAAAAGCTGTCTGTGTCACTTACGAATCATTCAAATGATTTTTATATCCAATTTGATTTATCGAAAACCTACTCAAAATAATGATTGACTCAGGAACTGGACATCACTATGACCGGTGAGAAAGCTTTACTCTGCAGAAAGGCAATCTCTAGCTATGTATATTTTACAGGAGTATGTATATGTATAATTGTAAAATTTCTAAAGAAATTTCAATTACTTTCTAATATTTTATTAATTCCCATGACTTATCCAAGCTTAAAAAACACAATTATAAAATTTTCCATGACTGTGGGAATTTGCTTGTTCGTCAAAAATAACAAAAGTAAAGTGTTACCATAAGTGTTACATAAGTTATTTAATGTTATTGTAGGTAAATCAGTGAAAGTATACCAGGATCTCTTGCTTTTGGGATTCTCTGTGGCATCACAACAGGCTCCATTATATCCACAATAGATCTGGTCGGTGGAACAGCTGCTGTGTAATGAAAACACAAATACACCATTCCAGGCACAGAACAAGCCTAATGAATTTGTGATAACTATTTATATTAAACAAGTGTTTCTGAGACCGCCAACTGTATTTACCAGGAGACAGGGGGGCATGGCCTTGACACAGACTGCAGTCAAAGCTGCTGTCAGCTATCTTTTCCACTTCGGCCTCTGAGTGGACTCCCTGACATGAGGCATGCATCCACCTGCATGCGCAAAAGGACAGTAAATCAGTTCATGTTTGTAGCAATGGTATTAAAATGTCACTATCATTGTTGCTTAAACTTAGGTTTAATTTATTTTGCTCTCAAAGCTCTAACCTAAACATTACATCTCAGCACATCCTAATTTGTGTGTCTTACCGGGAAGAGATTTGCTACTAGTCTAAGGTATCAGACAACTTTTGCCTTGCAGATGATAAAACTGAAAAACATACATTGAAGAAGAATATCACAGAGACTTTGGGTCTGGTATGTTTACACAACAATGTACTAAAAATGTAAGCGTTTTTCCCTTTGCATTTTATGAAGTTTTGTATACAGATTTCAATGTTTTTAAGTCCTGTTCACACTGATCTGTGAAAATTACTAAAATGTATGCATGCCAGGCCAGTAGTTGACGTTGTCACTAGATAGACTTTAAGTTATATGCATGACGTCACCGTTTTCACAATTTTATGTTTTGTAGTTTAAACTGTTGACAATACAATTTTCAAAAACTTGTACTTTGAAACCAGTTTTCAAAAGTTTGTGTTTTCAGGCCCCCAAAACCCAGCTGTCATGTAAATGTCTGCTAAAAAAAGGTATCATGTAAATGCCCTTAATATTTGCTTTATTTGATAGGACAGTGTAGTAGACACAAAAAGTGATAGGGAGAAGAGCCTGGGAAAGCCAGTTGGAGTGCTGCCCACAGGGCTACCAACCAATTACCCCAAACACCAATATTGCAAATACCGAAAAAGTTGCCAGGCCTAATACTGTAGCCATGAATTCCTAACAAGGTAGGTTTGATGTCTTCAGAAAATGTCTTGTAGTTTTAATGTCCTTTCATGGTAACGCACTGCTGAGCTGAAAAGAAAGCAAGCACACCCACATGTGAGAGAGCTAGACGCCAGCTGACCTGTCACACTGCCTGCACTGTAGGATGATCTCCTCCTCGCTGTAGTCCTGCTGGCACAGTGGGCACGTTACCAAGCTGGCACAGGAGGCACACTGAGTGTAATTATTCTGCCACTCACACCTCAGACCCGCAACCGTGGCGCCACACTGGGTACAGGACACACACCTATGGGAGGCCGAAGCGGCACATTTGACTTTAATCACACACCACACAGACTTCAATGACTTTAGCCAGTCTAATAACAAAAATTAAAAAAAAAGTTCTCCACTACTTTTGAGTAGTGAGTACAGGTAAACCAAAAGTCATTTGAGTCGCCACTGGCTTAATTTTTTTAAATGGACATTTTACATGAACATACCACCCTGATATATTTAAGGTACCTGCTACCGAGAAAGTGTAAATCTCATTTTGGATGTGCAGCCCCAAGCTTTTCAAGATTTTGGTGCAAGTTTAACGGGCCATACATATTTTTGCAGTCGTTACAGTTCAGAGGGTTCACACACAAAAAAAACAGACCCGCAGCTCAAGCTATACGCGTACACTGAGTAAGCAGCGAGCCTTGAGCAGAGTCCTCTTCATTTTATGCGAAATCCAAAATAAATTGTTATTTCTGACTTATGTATAAAGCAAACTATTTAGTCAGATTGCAAATGATAACAATTACAGCAATTATAAGTTCAGTTCAATTTCAAGCACTTTATTCAAAATATAAGCACTTTTCAAAACTTGAAACTACAAATTTCAAACATCCGTATGAACCCTGATATATTTATTCTATAAATCAAGAACAATTTATAATAAAATTCTAATTATTCTAAGCCAATAATAGTTTAGGTGGCATACCATTTGCATTTCCAGCTCCCATTGGGCACATTTTGCAGAGGTGGGTCCAGACAGTATGTGTGGTAGCTGATGTCACAATTGTCGCAGAGCAGCAGGCGTCCAGGGTCACTGGCCTGACCGCATGCCTCGCACACGGTGCACTCCAGACACCGCCAGCCTTTACTCAACACCACCTTAGTGATCTGACAACCAAACCAAGTGTACAGAATATTCACACATTATTTACGCATTAAAAAACGTATGCGTGTTAACAGGCTTAAATATCAAGAACAAAACACTATGGTTGTTGACTGCATGTACAGTGCCCTGCAAAAGAATTCATACCCCTTGAACTTTTTCACATTTTGTCACCTTACGACTACAAACTTAAATGTATTTTATTGAACTTAAACATAAAGTAGCACATAATTGTGAAGTGGAACGAAAATGATTTTACAAATCGGTTTTACAAATTTTAAGCAAATAAAAATCTGAAAAGTGTGGCGTGCATTTGTATTCAGCCACCTGTATTCTGATACCCCTAAATAAAATCCAGTGCAATCAATTGCCTTCAGAAGTCACCTAATTAGTTAATAGTCTACTGTGTATAATTCAGTCTCAGTATAAATAAATTTCTGCTCAGTCTGCAGAAATCAGCTCAGGTGGGAGCTGGCCTTTATGGAAGAGTGGCAAGAAGAAAGCCATGGTTGAAAGAAAGAAATGCAAAGCGTTATTTGTGGCGGAAAAGTAACACTGCTCGTCACCCTGAACACCATTCACACTGTGAAACATGGTGGTGGCAGCATCATGCTGTGGGGATGCTTTTTTTCAGCAGGGACAGGGAAGCTGGTCAGAGGTGATAGGAAGATGGATGGAGCTAAATACAGGGCAATCCTGGAAGAAAACCTGTTGGAGACTGCAAAAGACTTGAGACGGGAAGAAGATTCACCTTCCAGCAAGACAATGACCCTAAACATACAGTCAGAGCTACAATGGATTGGTTTGGATCAAAGAATATTCATGTGTTAGAATGGCCCAGTCAAAGGCCAGACCTAAATCCCATTTAGCATCTGTGGCAAGACTTGAAAATTGCTGTTCACAGACACTCCCCATCCAGTCTGGCTGAGCTTGAGCCATTTTGCAAAGAAGAATGGGCAAAACTTTCAGTCTCTAGATGTGCAAAGCTGATAGAGACATACCCCAAAACACTTGCAGCTGTAATTGCAGTGAAAGGTGGCTCTGCAATGTATTGACGCAGGGGGGGTGAATACAAACGCACACCACACTTTTCAGATTTTTATTTGCTTAAAATTTTGAAAACCATGTATCATTTTCGTTCCACTTCACAATTATGTGCTACTTTGTGTTGGTCAATTACATAAAATCTCAATAAAATACATTTAAGTTTGTGGTTGTAATATGTCAAAATGTGGAAAAGTTCAAGGGGTATAAATATTTTTGCTAGGCACTGTATACTCTTTTTGGATGAGGTTCTAAGCCAATGTGCAATGTGTTGTCAGCAAGACATTTCCAATCATGCCTTTAGTTTCCCTGCCTGGCTCTTAAAATTGGTGGCACCTCACTGTTGCACAATTATTTTGGCATGTGTCAGCAGGACAACAGCAAGCCGAACGGCATACACCTGAACATTTTTAACTACCACACAGCTGGCAGAGATCACTAGCAACTGGTTCTTTGCTAAACTTGCTTATCTAAAAAAATGAAACTATTACTCAGTAGTGATTCTAGAAGTCCCTGCTTGGCATTTAACGTAAATATTTAGTATTATTTATCATAATGTTTTCAATTCAGGTATAAAAATGAGAGTTTCAAATTCTATTAGTTGCATTTAGCATGAGTTGGTGTCTCACTTTGATGCCACAGTAATTGAGATCCTCTCTAAATTTGCACTTCCTAAAAAGAAACAGAGGTGCTTGCAAGGCTGCAAAGTATAGTGTTAGTTTTAGTTATGTTGATGTTTCCAGCTTTAGTTTAACATAAATAAAATGCTGCACCAGGGTCACTTTACCATTTCTATGTTTAATATATGTCCAGAACCAATCACAACTCAGCACGCAAATTGCATTTTTACAAACACACATAAAATAAGCGAACAAAAAAACTAAATCTGTATTTATTTGCAGACTTAGTATTTGGGATTTAGAACAAACTCTTACCAGAAACATCAATACAATGCTACACTGTACTGTAAATATGCAATGTTTAAATATGCAAATGATTCCCTAAACTTAAAAGTTCAAAGGCACATTTTTTTGGTAGGTCACTGCAGCTAGCTGTTTCTTAAAGGGGAGTTTGAGTGTAGTTTATCTACTCATGGGTATCCTGTAGCTTGTCTGCTCTGTTTAATTTAGCAGAATTTGCTAAAAATAATCAGGAGAAACCAACAGCATTTACTGAATCAGATCTACACATTTGATGTATTTCCACTTTTATGTAGCATACGGTGTGGGCCTGAGGGTCTCTAACAATGACTTGATGGTCTCCAGCTATCATCATATACTGGTTCTATCAGGTTTAGACGGCCATGTTCTTAATGTGTGGTTAAGATGTGCACACCTTAATGTTAACACAGTAGGGGTGGTAACACTGTCCGCACTGAGCACAGGCCAGGAGTCGTCCCTCAACACCCTGGCCAAAACTTCCACAAACCACACACATGTCCTGAGGGAAAGCAATCAAAGACAGATTTGGTGACCACAGTGAGCAGTATACTATATACTACACACAGCTTTATGGGACTGTTCTAGGTTCAATACAATTTAAGCACTCTGACAGCACTGTTGGTTACCACAGAAAAATAATTATTCTGACCTGCCACACAGTTTTATTAATAGAACAAAACAAACAAAAATATATAGCAGAAACTGTCACAACATGTTTGGAAAAAAGGAAAAGCTGGACTGGAATTCTGGAGGAGAAATGTAAAGCATGTATTGTGTGAAATTACCAGGTTTAACAGCCTTACACCCCTACATGTCATAACAACAAAGCTAAAGAATATTGGATACGTTACACAGATATGGTGAGTAAACAATTCTTCTACACTAGTATTTAGCTAACATGTTTAATGCTTAAATCTTGTGGCTATATTAGGGCTGGGCGATAAAACGATAACGATATGTATCGCGATAGACACGTGATCAATATCAATAAAAAATGTGTTTGATAAAACGTTCAATATTTTTTATTCTTTATCGGAAGAAAACAGAGATTGCGAAGCAAGTTTGGTTGCATTAACAAAGGCACCCGCTCTCTGGTAACCTAGCAACGTAGGGAGTGACACGCTAACAGCCAATCATGTAACAGTATTAAGCATTCCTGTAGCTCAGTGGTTAGAGCATGGCGTTAACAACGCCAAGGTCATGGGTACAAACCCAGGGATTGCACATTCTCAATGTATAGTGATCGATGTGTAGTATAATTTACATTTAGGCATTTGGCAGACGCTTTTATCCAAAGCGACTTACATTGCATTATACTACACATTGATCACTATACATTGAGTATGTGCAATCCCTGGG
>JAZGTJ010009962.1:0-18710 GCA_036877575.1 Botia almorhae | reverse complement strand
AGGGCGACCGGAGCAGTTAGCGGACGGATAAACACAGCCTCCATGATGAACCTCAGAATACGACAACAGGTTTCACCTGCTAGCCAACAGCAGCAGCTTCTGGTCTACGTGAGGGTGCTTATGTCAACTTCTCAGCCTGACAGCTGTGTATAATTTCAACAAAGGTGATGTGTGCCTAGAACCGATGCCCTCAGGAGCACAAAGCGACACGGGTTCAGAAATCTGAAGCATGAACGAAATGTCTCCAAAACAAGATCAGTGAAGCTTACGCACTTATTTCCCTCGGTAAACAGGGCCAGTATTCATGACAGACTATCTTGTTTTACCTTTTAAAATCGCCGACACATGCCAACAATGAGTGGCCCACAAGACAAGCACATGACCAGCTCGACAAATGGTGGCGCAGGGTGGGAACGTCTGTACAGCTGAAACCAGCTTGTGCATCTGAAGTTTTTAAGACATTCAGACAGAGAACAGTCAAGTAAAATGATCACTGATCAAATATGATGGAACGTTTTATACTGGCCACGTTAACTCCTTACAAAAGTACGAAAGGTCATTTTCAGTGAAGAACACAAGATACTCATCTTGTGAAAGGACATTTTCAGATCATGCAGAGATAACACCATCAGGTTTGGCACAAGGCTCAAACTGGAGACCACTATATAGGAGACCACTATATATAGACCACTATATATAGACCCATCGATATTCAAAATGGTCTCCCAATTCGGTAAGTTTATAATAGTGATTTATAATTTGAGCTTTCGGGTCAGATTTGAACTGTCGGGAGCAAATTCTTACAATTGAGTAACAAAACACTCCATACTACATTTGTCAATCAATTAGCCAATCAGAATCAACTTTACCAACAGTAAGCAGGTTTACTGTGTTTTAAACAAGCTAAAGATATGTAACACTCACACCCCACCTCACACACACACTTAACTACATACTGATCTCAGAGCCCAAACTGCCAGTTATAGCCCAAACCGACACGCAGACCCCAAAATAATCCAATCCAATTACCAAGATGTCCATCATGTGCAGCCCCTGGGCAGGGTCACGACCTTTAAAGATATTCAAAAACCCTCTCGTGGTGAAGACATCGTTATGTAAGGTGTCTAAACCTCAGAAAACTGGAAACTGAGTCCAAAGCACCCATGAGAGAAGCTTTTTATTAAATATAAACCAGTAAAATTGCAATAAAACTGGATCATAAAATAAAAGCATTCGTCCCTGCCTCTCGACTCGCCTGTCTATGAGAGCCACTGTCTAACAGTTGCCATTTAAGGTGACATGCTTGACTTCTGATTTGGAAAAAAAAAGTGAATTCCTTCTAAAGCAGACCACTATTCCCTGAGGACCAGTCCCAACGTTCCTGCTATACTTGCATGGGAAAGTCAAGCTATTGCCAGTTTGCTCGAAGAACAAATCTAAGGACAAAAAAAATGGCCGGATGACATCTTTGCATCTCAGTAAACCAGCTGTTTTTAACATCCACGTGAACTGAAAGATCCAGCCGTCTTTGGTGACGTAATTCAAAGTGAAACTGAAAAACTGAGGGTGCGGCTTGTGTTTTTTCCACCTGAAATTGACTGGCTATAGAAAAGTGGGTGTTTCAAGCTTGCAGCAGACTGACCGTTGGAGGGGAGTGGTTAATGATTCTAGCTCTGCCCAAGCCGTCAGACTGACATCATCTGCCTTACCAGAGCGAAAGCACATTTTCAGATTTTGAATAAACATTACGAGGGCACATGAATTTAAAAAAAAGTGACGTGCACAGATGAATGATTTATAATAAACACTGCAATATTCGCTAAAAAAATAAAAATGGTATATTCTGATTTTATGGTGACTTTAACCACGCAAAATACTTTCTACTCTCAACTTACAGCTGTAAAGCAGGACCCGCGGTTCTGCTTCCTCTCACCCTGAAAGCAACAAAGATAACGTACTCCAGCGACTGGCTACAGAGACAATACGGCCATAAAGGAAAAGAACGAATCCCTTTGAATCACACCCGAGTCACTGATTACTTACAACCCTTTTCACGCCCGAGTTTAGCCACACCCACTTCACCAGCAACAATTAAAACTTTGAAGATGTGCAGCGATCCAAAACGCTAATCGCCCAGATAGCAGCCTCATAATGTTCATTTCCTACACACTCTAAATAAACAAGGTGCATGAGCTGCTCGTGAACAGAAACTTCAGGATTGTTCTAGATTTAAATGGAAGACGCATTAAATGTTTATGTAAAACACAATCACATATACGATGAGCTGCCCATGTGATCTGATAAAGTGAGGAGATATATATATATATTTAGATATATATATATATACACACATCATACATGCATAGATATATACGGTTCCTTCAGATTCAGTTTCCTCCAGGCCAATTAGTCAGCTAAAACGGTCCTTTCCTGCACTTAGCTACATTTCAACAGAACAGAAAGTCTTTTGCTGTGACTCACATTAGCATGTTAGCGTGTTACTTGGCCATTTTACATCATTCCTGCTCATATGTGGCAACCAAGGCAGACACACAAAGGAGTGTTCTGTTCAGAAATGTTTAACCTTTCCTCAGAAGTGCAACTGTTCTGGCTTCCCTCTCAGATATTTAATAACTCGGCGGAAACATTTCAAGCCCAAGACGAATTTGTAAAGCGCCGCTCTTTCACAATTATGACGACTATGACTGACACGTAGCTTCAAGTGTTCAGAGACTGGTGAAGCAACAGCCGTGTCAGGTCTGGTATGTTAACTGTTCACGGTCAGTAGCCAAAACCAGTGGTCACACACTGGTGGATCTCAGAGATACTCCAGTACCCAGCTGGGGTCAAGAACCCTCCATCACCCCGGCAAACAAAAGCAGAGATTCCTACAGACCCCAGACAACACAGCACACACACAATAGGAGGCTGGGTACACCCCACATACACGCACCCCCGGCCTTATTGAGAAATACTCAAGGGAAGGCAAAGATCAGCGCGCTGGATCTGATCCAAACGGCACCGCTTCGAGAACGCAGTGAACGCACATGCAAGAGCAGCCATCCTGTTCATCTGCAGTCACTCTTTTATTATAACAGTTGTGTTTAACTACAGTGGAATTGAACTTTTCAATAAATAGTCCCACATTTAAGGATTTTACCCTAACAAAAACAGTTCACCTAAATATTCAAGTGTTTTGAAATACGTTTGGAATCAAACAGCGGCAGCACTCATTGTCGGATCGTACGGACACAAAACCACCGAGACATTTCTCAATATATCTTCTTCTTGTGTTCCACAGAAGAGAAAAAGTTGTACAGGTTTGGAATGACATGAGGGTGAATAAATGATGGAAGAATTTTCATTTTAGAGTGAACTATCTGTTTAAAATGTCTGGCTTTCGAACTGCTTCACACCTAAGGATCAGCCATCACATCGAGTGGTTCTTCAGAGCGCGAGGTTAACTGAGAACAACTGCAGAGTCATAAGAAAACTTCCTCTATCTCAGCCACAATGCAGAGACTCACTGTATGAATAAACTGACACTGTTGCACTTTTAAAGCGCTGCTCACTGTTGTTGTCCTGTCAGCAACATTGTTCCGACCGGTGGCACAAGTTTGCAAATCTGTTTGGTGACGCTAGCGGCGCAGAAATTACTTACAAGCTGCAGTCCGTAACTTTTGCCCTGCGGTGGCCACCTCTGTATAAAACATAAAACTGCAAGTTACTTTACGTACTTTTCTTTACGTTTCTTGAAGTCAAACCCATTCGAAAGTTCTCGGGAAATCAGATCCAAATCTGGATATGAAAAGTGTTATGAACACTGATCTGTTATGTACTTGCTCAATAACTAATTTTTATTTTTTACAAAAGTGTAACAGATTGCAGCTTTAAAAACAGCACAAATAAAATGCTGTTTAGTCCAAAAGCAACTCACGACAAACTAACATCTGCCTTTATCTTTGTTTCACATTTCTGGCATTTTTGCTGAAAGAACTCACTCGTTCGATGTCAAATAAAACTTTCCCGTGCTGTTATCCAAACAGATAAGATAGACAGAGGTTAGTGGCCGTACAAGGTCAAAGCACTGCGCTGCGGTAGACTTACACCCTGACAGCTATACATAACCACCGCACTGTCTCTCTTACCTTTGGTGTTTAAAGCTTCTTTGAACTGAAGCAGCACGTCTGCGAATCGCCGCACATCGTTCACCAGCTGCATTATGTAGTCCGGATCAGCACCCATCATTTCCACACTGTCCGACCCGGAGCTGACGGAGCTCAGCGATCCGCTCTTCGCCGATCGACCCAAACCCCACGACCCGGAGCCAGAGGAGAGGGGGAGAAAGTGGGAGCTGGGCAGGCGTGCAATTCCCAGCGGGCGTTTGTTCAACTCTCCACTGCTTTGCTGCAGCATCTCACGTCGCAGCTACATGCAGTTTGAAAGGAACCTCTGCAGCGTCTCTGGAGATTCTCAGATTCCCAGAGTTTGCTCAGCACGGACACCAGACCCTGTGTGCACAATAGAGTAAATGTACAGTTCAACCTCCAATGTTTAAAGACACGAGCACACAACTGATGTCTGAACCGCTTCTGTTCACTGGACTGCATTCAAATGCACAGGGAGAGATTTAAGCTGTGCGTTAATCGCATGTCTTCCACACTAAACAGATCGATCCTTTACCGAGACAGAAAAGTGATTTACATATTAAATAAAGAAGGCTGACTAGAATACAGACTCCAAACTGATATACTCTGGAATGCTGTATTAGTCACAAGGAAATCAGGAATTTCAAAGGCATGATCCTGTCTGTGACTCGAGGCTTAGGAGAGAATTTTCTATTGGACTGTAGAATGGTTCTCACATGGTTCTCCCAAAATAAAACATTATACACACTTTGAAAACATCAAACAGCATCAATATAAAACATGCACTGTTCTTAAAAAATGTTGTTTAATAAATAATAGCAACAACAACTACAGTTATTACAATATGTACTGTACGTCTAGGTCTTGTTTTAACATTCAATTATTGCATCTTATTATAAAATAAAGATTATTCTGACTTTAAAAGTAAAAAGAACGCCGAGTTAATAATGAATTTCAAGATAGATTTAAAGGAGTAAAAGAATCACCCAAACTAACGGGAACGTTCTTAGAACGTTGGCTAACGTTGTGTACAAGTTCTCTCAACGTTCTTAAACACGGTTTTTTACATTAACATTAGTAAAACGTTAATGGAACGTTACATATCCATCTCAAAGGCGTTATTCTTAAGTTGTTAGTGGAACGTTTTAAAAACGTTACAGAACTTTAAAAAGTGCTTACAACCTAAAATTAAGTACATAATTTGCGTTTCCGAAAGCGAAAGATTTTTTGAAGAGTTTACAAAGTAACTAACGTTTATAACTCAAGTAAACGTTATGTGTTACTGACATCACACACCGAGGCGAGTTGCATGAGACACGCACCTACAGCCGTCACACAATGTTTACGTCCCACATCAAACACTTTGTTACTGTAAGCATTGAGTCAAACCTCGGAATTCATTACAGCGCATGTAACTACATATTGCACACTTACTTGAGAAGCGTTTCTGGGTCATTGCACAGACAGATCAACATGTGAAATACAAATACACAATATCCGAAACAGCATTTAATCCTCTTTCGTCCACCGCAACAATCCCGTAAACTGAAGCAATGCGTTCGAGTTGCGCCTTACGTTCCGCTTGCCATAGCCCCGCCCTCTCATGACGGTCTTCCTCTTGATTGGCTGTAATGGTGATGAGGAGGGGCCTTAGTCTCCACCCTGTAGCAACAGGTGCCTGTGTAATCTATTGTATAATAAATATAATAACGGGATAAATATAATTTCATAACATTTTGAATGTACAAACACCAAGGGGGCTAAAGATGAGTCTAGATAAGAGCACGCTAATATACCAGTTCCACGGTTACAAAAATGCATTAAATAAATGCATTAAATGCATTATTAAGTCTGCAGGCTTTATTGCGGTCACAATATGCATGTCTAGGATACAAGACATGTGCAGTAGACAGAAAGATTTGTGTAATGAGTTTATCCACCTGCAACAGCAAAATATGCTGTTCTATGCTGGTCTATATCTTAAAAAAGATTGAGCTGGATATTATTCAGTGAGGGATCTTATCAGTAGACTGTGTTTGTGTTGTACAGTGTGTGTTCAGTAGCTCTGAATGTTCTTTCTCGTGGGAAACTGCATGCATTTGCTGCCTGGCTCCGACAACAGACAACAGACTGATAGTAGCATTTACGACTGTATATTCTTACACATACAAGAACATGTGAGGAGGAAATCCAAGATTTCTGTGTGTTTAATTATGTAACTAGTCTTTTCAGCATAATTCATTAAATAATCCTAAAGGTTTAGTAATAGTTAATCATTAATAACAAACTATGAATGTGGACTAAATGACGGGCTCCATTTTGGCCTTTATTCTCTCAGGAGCCAGAAACACACAAACAAAAATACAAGGTCACAAACACACAAGGCACAAACAAAACGCAGACACAGATATCATTAACAATAATGTATTCATATTAATCATAGAAAATAGACAACACGTTATTTTTTGTCTTTTATTGTATTTGTATTATATTGTTTGTTTCATTATTTTGTATTGCGTTGTTTTTATATTAGCGGTATATGTATTATACATTAATTTATCTTTGGTTCCCTCTAATGGATTTACTTATAACAGCCCCTTCCCGGCTTGCATGCGTAATTACGTCAACTCTGAGGTCCTTAAAGGAGCGTAAACCGTTAGAAACCTAAACAGTAGCCCGTTTACAACTTTGCAACGTGTTACCAAGGATGCGTAGATAATTATGATTTATATTTATATATATATAGACATTTAAACAGACGATAGTTTAAAACCCGCTCAATTTCTCGCGAGGGTCGAACTCAGATTTGATTAACGCAATCCTGCCAGGATCCGCCAAATAGCTTAGATTTGATCCGTTCGGCCGCAACTGCAATAACGCGGCGAAATGTGTCAGCCGAGCACACGTTACCGGAACGCGACGGGCTTCTGACCCGGTTCACTTTCCATGCTGTTGGGTCCGGCTTTGCGTTTGTAAACACGGTTGGTTTCCGCGGAGGAGTTTGACATGTCTGGCGCGGCCGGTGGAGGGGCGCAGTCTGCAGGGCTGGGCGCTGCCGCCGCCGCGGGCTGCTGCTCCGGTTCGGTCACGTTATTAGGCGGTGGATCGGGCATCGCGGGCCGGTTACCGAGTCGAGTACTCGAGCATATCTTCTCCTATCTGGAGCTGCCGGATCTGATGAACTGCTCGCTGGTGTGCTGGCACTGGAGCAACTGTCTGGCGGATGAAAACAGCGAGGTGTGGCGGAGCCTGTGCGCCCGTATGCTCACGGATGAAGCGACGCGCTCCGATATCCTCTGCAACCTTTGTTCTTACAAAGCAAAAGTGAGATTAATGCTTAAATTCATATTAATGTCATGCATTTAATATGCAATAGAGAGAGAGTGCGTTATAATCATTATACGGTCCAGTTTGTGATTTTACATGTAGATACCAATACATGTACATTTGATATTGCTTCGATTCTGCACATTGCCCTACAATATGTTGTTAGTATTTGATTACGTGCTTTCATATTTAGTTAACCATTTCATGTATTGTATACAGCTAGATGAGTGGGCGACACACCAAGATGGGCTTTAATGGATGACGTCATTTGTAAATATTTCACATAAATGCTGATGTCACGGAGTTACTGACTGATTTACGTCTTGTGTTGAGGGGGTTTGAAACTAGACCTGCTCAAACGAAAGATTTTACCCCCTGCTGACAAAAAAGTGCCCAAAAGTAACATAATGTCGTTTTCGTGTGTTACATGCTAGTAAAATGACATTGACGGAAGAAACACGGTATATGTCAAAGCACCAGTGCATGCATATATGTCCAGTGCATCATGTTAAAGCTGCAGGCCGCTAACTTTCGCCTCTCTACCGCCATCTCTGTTTGAAGCATAAAATTGCAGGTTAAATTACATTACGTTTACATTCAATTGAAGTCAACCTGACATTTCCCGGGAAATTGGACCTGACAGCTCAAACGATGAATTTTTATTATAAACGTAGCATTGCGAATCGGAGTAAGTTAAGAAGATTGTGTTAAACAGTGATCCGTTATGTACTTTCTCAATGACCACTTTAACCCAAAAAAGTTACAGATTGCAGCTTTAATTATATAGGAAAGGTTTTGTATGCTACATAATCGTTTGGTTTATTTATGCTTTCATGCTTTGTTTCCTAGTAATTGGATTTTTTTAGGTTTACGTTTCATATTATTTCAGTTCATTTAGGTTAGTGACAGCCGTAATAAACTCATTTTCTGTAACGAGTACAGATCATTTGGAAAAATATTGGACCAAAATACATTCCCTTAAGTATATGTGTTTAAACCTAAAGTAAAGGGGTGGCAAACAGCTTTCACAGTCCTGTGAAAGCTGTTGAACACAGAAGTGTTGTGAATGTACTGACCTTGAAATATCGGCGATATCCTGTATTCTGTGTCCTCAGCTCAAATCCTATCAGCACGCCCTGAGCTCTCACGACTGCTCCAGGAATGTATATATCAAGAAAAACGGGTTCACCTTGCATCGCAACCCTATCGCCCAAAGCACTGATGGTGCCCGCGGGAAGATCGGCTTCTCGGAGGGCCGGCACGCCTGGGAGGTATGGTGGGAGGGGCCTCTTGGCACGGTGGCAGTGATTGGCATCGCGACTAAGAGGGCCCCTATGCAGTGCCAGGGCTATGTGGCGCTTCTAGGCAGCGATGACCAGAGCTGGGGCTGGAATCTAGTAGACAACAACCTGCTTCACAACGGGGAGGTCAATGGCAACTTTCCTCAATGCAACAATGCACCAAAGTACCAGGTAACGTAGCTTGTGTTTGACTGTGTGGAGCTGACGGAGGTTGTTGTAGTACGTGTAAACAAACAAAACCCTCTAACTATACAGCGTTGTAAGTGATTCCTAACAAAAATATGTAACCTATGGCAGAAGATTTAAGGGTAGTTTTGGAGAAGCTAGCGATAGCGAGCTAGCTTTGAAAGCAAAGGTCCGCCCTCCCTTCAGAGCGCTCTCCAAAGCCACGGTAAACTCAGAGCACCAGAAAGTTCACGTGGACCGTTCACATATCGCAGACTGTTAAATGCATACTTAAGTGCATATAACAGAGTACAGAACAGAGCACTGCTCATTCACTATGAAGCATGCAGACACGCGTGCATTTGACAGCCACATTTATCCAAAGTGACCTAAAGTACACTTGAGGTACAGTATACATTTTATGAGCTGGTAAAATGTATGCTTTAGAAATTGACCCCGTGACTTTGGCATTGCTAATGGCTGCTCTGTCAGTTGAGCTACACTGACACGCTTCATTTAATTTCATCACATGATTTTGTGGTTTAATATTTTAACATTTTAGATTGTAGTGCATTTAAGCACTTAAGTCTTAAGTCTTTTTGTCACACAGAGTTCTTGTATGACTTTAGCAGATTTTAAATATAGACTTTGGTGGCGTTTTTTAAACTTTATGGAGTCTGACAGTGACCGCTATGAATAATGCACGGTATTGAATTTGGATCAGTTATGTCTGACCAATCTCCGGTCTTTTTACAATGTCTATGTCGAAAAGTGTCAGTGCCGGCATTGATCGGCTGAGTTTGGCTGATGCATATCTAGTTTACCTGCTACTAAACTCAAAGATTTGGTGCTACCAACCTGAAAATCTGGGTTTAATCCACCGACACCGAGGTGTCAGCCAATCAGATTAGAACTGCAATGTCAGACAGCTTGTGCCAGCCTCTAGGTGGGCCATCTGTGTTTAGAAATGACCAAAATAAACATTAATTAAGTGTCATTTTGACTGATAGGCACTTTTATTAAACCTCTAAGGATGACGCTTGCCTATATGTCATACATATGTTTTCTTTAGATCGGGGAAAGAATACGCGTGATCCTAGACATGGATGATAAGACTCTAGCCTTCGAGCGAGGGTTCGAGTTCCTCGGCGTGGCCTTCCGAGGGCTGCCCAAAACCTGCTTGTTTCCCGCTGTCTCAGCTGTGTACGGAAACACGGAAGTAACAATGGTGTACTTGGGAAAACCGTTGGATGGATAAGATGGATCTTGGAAGCAGAGGGGAGCGCTGCTTGGCGCGGAAATGACTCCTGGCTGTTAACATTTGGACTAAGAAATGTGTTCTCCTGGGATAAATCAGTAGTGGTTGAGCAGGGATGGTTGAAGGTGAGGATTTCCAACGTACATCTACATCAGTTAAATCTCTATTTACCTGTAGTCCTTTTGATGAGTTTTTTAAAAACTTGATTTTAATCTAATTTATGAATTGCACAGGGGGCAGCTGTTTTTATGGTGTGGAATATGTTAAATGGCCAAACTAGATCCAAAAAGTGGCAACGTTTTATAATTACGTCATATTTTACACACGCATTAGACGAGAAGCTACTGTGAACAGGACTGTGTCTCTACACGAGGGGTCAAACTTCCACATAAAAGTACAAATTTACTTGTAGTTAAATGTACACATGCCAAAATCATGTACCAATATCTTCATCGTTATTTCCCCCAAGCAGTTATCTGCATGCAGTATAAACGTCTCTTCCTCTGATTTTTATTTTGTAAGGACAAACAAAGGTAGTGTGTTGTTATTTGTTACTGTACATTAACTGTGATGTAGAAATGTATAGTATTTATTTATTAAGGTTTATCTTTGCTATAACTTATGGAGGTTATGGAGACTACAAATAAACTCTAAATTGTGCCAGTCTGTGAATGTACTGCCGCGTGTTTTGTTGGTTCATCGGATGTGTGTGTATCTGCATTCATTTCATCAATAATGAAATTAAAAGATAGTTGACTCCTCTTAACCACAAGGTGGCGTCGATGATCACAAAGAAGGATCATGGGTCGTGCTCGTTTACAGCATTTTCCCCTCAAATGTCCCTCAAAAGGGGCTGTAAATGTTGTTGAGGATAATAGGTGGACGTCGAAGTCCAAATGTTTGAGATCCAGTGCGAGAGAGAGTTTGTTTTCCACTTATCTACTCACTTATTCAGATTTACGCTCGTTGACCTCTGTGTTTCTTCCCTTTTTGTTTTTTTATGTTTTGATAGACAGAATCTGCCAGAAGTTCTTCTGAGTTTGCTTGCTGAAAATATCTCTTTACAAACTGTTTATTTGTGTTTACTAGACATTAACGTGTGGTTTAATAAAGCATCCAGTGGCTGAAGGAAGGAGAAAAACATTCTGGGTCTCTATAACATCTTAATTGGTTCTTAAAGACGACAATGAAAACACAGAGATTTTGTTAAAAATGTCCTCAAATTTGATAATCGTCTGAACTCTGAACCAAAATCTGCCCCCACTCACCAAATTCTTTAAAGAGCAAAAACTATTTGTATCTTTTTGACACTAAATTATTCGATGCGTTTGTTTCTTCAAAATGAATTTGAGAACCACCGTGCTGTTCTTTACATGCCTTTTGTGTACATGTTATTAAAGAGATACTAATACGTGTTGAGCAACATATAATTTCACGCGTGATGCCCCAGATGCAGTTTCTCACAACGTGTGACATCCGATGCTGTGTGTGAATGACTGCTGCACTGGGGCAGAGGTGCAGAAGCGCTGGCCCAGCATCTATTTGACAGGAAGGGTGTGAGCTGTCGGTGGTTTCCTCTTCAGTGGTATCTGATGAGTAAAACCAGCTGTGGGCGCATCGGGCGTGTTCTGTCGGTGTGTTTTGTGGTCTGAAAAAAACTGTTACAATTTTGCGCTTCATCTTTTATCGCTTCGTGAATCTTGCAGGTGCGTTTTATCTCACGAATCACGATTATCAAATCGGTTATTTTTTTACGCAATCGTTTCCCTCCTCGCGGTCTTATCCTATGGGCAGTCTTCACAGCTAACAGGGAACGTTCTCTGAACGTTCTCTCAAAGTTCTCAAAAATATTATTGCAGTACGTTAGTAGAACGTTATAGATTGCATCACAAACGTTATTAAATAGTGGAACGTCTTCAGAATTAAAAGCAAATGCTTAAATAATGTTTTAATAACCGAGCAAGAACGTCTAAAAGCTGGAAAGTTACTAGAACTATCAAAACAACATTTTTTACGTTTTACAAAACACATAATTTACGTTTACGTTACTTAACGTTAGGGAACGTTCTTACAACCTAGCAATGGTTAGTTGGGTTGCTGTCTGTTGCGCCACACAACGCCGCTCTGCTGAAACTGAACAACTTTTGGTGTCGTGGGATGTGGTCGACCTTTTCTCTCTTTTTTTTATATTGCAACGTGCATATTTCTGACCCTGCAGTGAGTGTGTGAAAACATGATCTCCACTGCCTTCATGTGACTGCGCTTCCGTTGCTCGCTTTGCTTCCGCAATTACTAAAGACAAGCGCACGGATGCAGATGTCGGGCACTTTGCATCTCCGCGGGGACCGTGCAAACCGAGAACCTCCCCGCAAACCGAGGGAATGATCCGTGAACTTCAGAGAGGAACGGAGGGCGCGATCCTGGCCACCTCGGTAAGAGCGCACTTTACCCACATGTGTACAATATGTGTGTGCGTGTGTAAATGTAATACACGCAAGCCTTGGTTTTCTTAATTACTAATGCGGCTGACGCGTTTACCAGGCTTAACTTTGGGTGTAACTGTAACAGGTCATGAGTGTCTTGGAGGACGGTGGTGATTTTTAAAGAGCAATTGAGCCAAAATGTCAAAAATGACTTTGCATTAGATAACAAAAATATCAAACCACATGACCACTGTAAACACACGATATGACCTTTTTGATAGACCTCTTCCCACAACTAACTCGGCAATTTTAGTAATAAATGTGTGTCAATCTGTCGATGTGTATCTCCTTAAATTGCCTACGGACATAATTCACTAACATTTCGTTTTAAACTGCGCGTTTTTTGTTTGGTCATTTAACAAACTATGTTTTCTTTTAAAAGTGTGCGTGCGCTATTTCTCTTTAAAATACAGTCTGCTTGGTTTATTGTGTTGTTTTCTAAAGCATTGATTTCCAGTACGTTTCCGAGCGTTCCCTCAGTGTCTGTGTGTTTTCAGATACGGACAACCATAAATTAAGTACCTGCAGTTTAACCAGTTTAACCAGTCGCATTTATAATCTCAGACGACTCGAGGTCACATCAAAAACTGGAAAGCATCAATTTTGTCTTTACGATGTCAGCTGTAGCCGCATGTAGACCGCGAGGCGTCGAGCTCTTTGTTAATGAAATATAAAGTCGTGTTCAAGTGTGGTGACGTCCCAGCTGACAATTTTAGGTTGTAAGAATGTTTCCGTAACGTTTCCATATTTCGAAAGTTTCAGGAACGTTCAAAAACTTCAGTTTTTTAGACGTTGTATTAAAGTTATTGCTTTGTTATAAAAGATTATTCAAACATCTTTTAATTCTGTGACGTTTTTAAAACGTTTGATTTTGTATGTATATAAATGTTAGAAAAACGTCACACATTTTTGACTTTTTGATTTATAAAAAAAACAAACACATTAATCATATTTGCTGACAGTAATAATAATAATAATGTGACTATTTTGAATATAAGTTCCACCTTACAATCATGACCCCCAAATAAATGGACACGCATGCATGAATTGTACACGCGTGTTCTCTAAGACTTCTATTCCACTGTTCTCATAGTGATCATGTTAAGATGCTGGCGTTTGATCGCCCACCCGTTCTGCTCTCTCATGCTGTGGTGTCGATACTGGTCATCTTTCTTTCAGCCTCTGGACATCCACAGAGCTTCCCCTGCACACTGGTACGTGATCACCATTTTCATTTTAAACTATGAAAGAAAAACTGTATATATACACGTCTCCACTGGACACCAAACATGTGTTGATTCACTAGAACATTGTGGTGTTGTTTCATCAAATAAAAATAGAGACAATTGTTGACATACAGTTTGAGTATAGAGCTGTAGAATCAATGTAGATGTCAGAGAGAGAAGTTTAAGTTTATATTGTATATATGACTTTTAAATATATATAAATATATAATATATATAAATATATGACTTTTAAATCTTTGGGCAAAGTAAAGCACATTTTTAGGTTACCTGACTAAAGCTTAACATTTTTGTACCATGTATATAAACTAGTATGTAGTAAAATAAGCATAAATCATATGTGTTGAAAATCTCGTTTGTTTGTTGTTGTTTTTGTTCACAAATCCATCTTCATCTTTTAGAAGTTTTAGATTAAAATTAGCCATTAAAGGGATAGTTCACCCAAAAATAAAAAGGTTTCCATCATTTTCTCGCCCTCATGTCATTCCAAACCTGTATGACTTCTGTTTTTCTTCTGTGGAACACAAATAAAGATATTTTGAGAACTGTCTCAGTGTTGTTTTGTCTATACAATCGAAGTCAATGGGTATCATTGTTGTTTGGTTGCCAACATACTTCAAAATATCTTCTTTGGTGTTCCTCAGAGGCAAAACAGTCATACAGATTTGGAATGACATGAGGGTAAATGATGGAAGAATGTTCACTTTAAGTGTAGTGGAATTATACAGTCATCAGTAAAATCATGCTACTAATTTAAGTTTTTCCATTTGGTTTAAAAATACTGTGAATGTGTCACTGTCTTGCCCTGAATATCCTCTTTAATATTTCTTCTTCTACAGATTGAAAGCACAGCTTCTTGCAACAGCCGTCAGCTCTCCACGGTTCCGACCCATTTACCACAGCAGACTAAGGAGATCTTTTTGGACAAGAACCTTCTGCTAGAATTACAGGATGGGTGCCTCTCGAGGTATCCTGTCCTCCGAACCGTCAGCTGTGCAGGCAACCACCTGAGGAACGTGGAGGAGAATGTATTCTCCGAATCGCCTCTTATAGAAAACCTCAATTTTGCAGACAATGAACTTCATAATGGGCACAAGCAGCTCGCCCAGGCGTTAAGCTCCCTGACCCAGCTGAAGACTCTTGATCTGTCAGGTAATGGCCTCTCGGATGACATGGTGACTGTGCTGTTACACAACCTGTCCTCTCTCGAGTCCCTCCACCTGTCTCAGAATGCTTTGTTGAGGTTGGACGAGTTGACATTTAGAGACCTTTATCATCTTAAGGAGCTGAACCTAGAGAGGAACTTGTTGTTTGAGATCGATGGTGCGTTTGATCATATGAAAAAACTCCAGAGGTTAAACTTGGCCTTCAACTGCTTGCCATGTTTGGTCAAATTCGAGATGACCCAGTTGCTGGTCCTGAACGCCAGCCACAATTCCATTGAGTGGTTCATAGCCAATCAAAATTTAACTGAGACTTTTCAGTTGGAGACTCTGGATTTGTCCGATAACCGTTTGCTGTTCTTTCCTTTCCTTCCAACACGAAACCATATAAGAACTTTGATTTTGTCCAACAATATGGTAGACTTTTACCAACGTTTTTCAAATGACACATCTTCAAACTTGACCACCAGCGTTGAGTACTACAACCTTGGACGTAATGTGGGCAACATAACAGTGGAGCTCTGGAATGAGAGCCTCCATGGAGATCTTTCCCATGTGGAGCTCCTGGACCTGAGCGAAAACAAGGTGAACTACTTCCCTCAGGGATTCCTTCAGCAGATGCCTCGTCTCTACTGGCTGAAGCTGAGGAGCAACTGTTTTCAGACCTTCAGTTTGACGTCTGAGGATCTACCTGTGGGCCTCTATGAACTTGACGTTAGCAAAAACAGGCTAACTGACCTCAAAACTAGTCAAAGCTCTATCACTGAGCTAAATAACCTCACACATCTGAATTTAAGCATGAATGTCCTTCAAAATCTCCCACCCGGGATATTTGCTAGTCTGTCAAGTCTCATCACAGTAGACCTCAGTCATAACTCAGTGGACGTGTGTTTATCTGAGGAGTCAAACCACATGAGCTCCTCAGCATGTGTTGTGTGGTCCAACATGGTTTCACTAAAGCATCTCTATCTCGCAGACTGTAGTATTCAAAATATCCCATCTTCAGCATTTAGGGGCTCACCCTTAACACATCTAGAACTATCCAACAATCCGGGCCTCCAAATCAAACAGGAATCTTTGGCAAGTCTCAGTAACACATTGCAGCACCTGGGGCTCGGTAACACAGGTGTGCAAGACTTTGACTTCTCTCCATACGGCCGTTTGACGTCTTTAAATATCTCTAAAAACTCAATATCGGAGCTGCCTGCATCTCTGATGTCGTTAAACCTGAATCTTCTGGATTTGAGGAGCAATATGTTAACAACCATCCCATTGGAACACGCTTCCACGTTAGCTCAAAGACTGCAAGCCGTTTATATGAGTGGAAATGCTTTTAACTGCTGTCATTTAGACTGGTTTAGGATGTTCGTGGACAATAAAGGCGTTAATGTTGTCGATCTCTCTGAAATTACGTGTTTAGACTTACACCACAGGCGGCATACAGCAGCTCTCTTTGACGCGGTGCAGTGCGGCGGCTTCAGTTACGAGGAATCCGTTGTGTGGTACGTTCTCCTCTTCGCAACACTCAGCATTTCCATTGTAGGCATCTCTGTGATTTACCTGCTTACTTTCAAGCCAAAAATGTTGCCCCGCGCGATCAAGAAGAGATGCTGGAGACCCGACCCTTACTGAAAAACATTCAACTGTCAAACTAATGTCACATGAAAGATGGGGACTTCAGATTTAGGCCATATTGGTCTGTAAGCACGTCAATGTATGTAAATGTGTTGCCATTAAAGTTAAGGTATGTTAGACCTTATATATTTGGCTGCTGAATAATTCATAATTCATAATAAGTTTTCCTTCTCATTTACGTTGATGTATTTGGCCAATGTTTTAATTCAGAGCAACTTCCAGTGTAAAAACTTCCAGCGTAAACCTCCAGTTTTTGTTCCAGTGTCAAGCTGCTTGCAGATTTAAATAAAATAAATGCTTTTGACAATAAGCAGTTTAAACCAATATAATTGTGTTGCCGAGGTATTTAAAATATACGAATCATACCTCTCTCTTAAAAGAGCATTATAAGCAATGTTTACTGTTTGTATAAGTTTGTGGAAGTTATATGAGCAGTCGACAAAGTAGCAAAGGAAACACTAAATTTCCTGTTTTGCTAAGACTCGTAGCAACTGCCCAGCTCTCAGTCTTAAGAGTGGAGCTGATGTGGATGTGGTTTCACTCCAGGCTGAAATTTCAAAGACTGTTGAAGTATGAAGGATGAAGTATGAAGGTAACGTGAAGGATCTCAAACATTCAGTGTGCATGATCATTTACTTAGAAGATCGCTAAGTGTCATTAGCTTACTCTAATGAAACAGTCATGCGATTTAAGTTCTAATTTATTTATGTTTCGATATTTCAGCATCCCGGCGAACAATTTTAGGTTGTAAGAACATTTCTCTAACGTTTCCATTAAGATGCATAAGTGTTTAAAAAGGTGACCTACTTAAGAGTAATGTTTTTGATATATATAATATATATCGCTTTCAGTTAGCCAGCGTTTTGGGAACGTTCCCTGTTAGCTGAGATTATTTCAAAAGAGTAAAATAAATCATTTCTACAAATGACACTAGAAGTAGTTTGTGCAACAAAAGTACGAACAACAGCCTTAGACAGTACAGCACTGTTAACAGTGTCTTAACCGTGTGACACAAGACAATCATGTGACCGCACTGAGTGTCCACACTGACCAATACAGCTGTTTATTGTCAGACTTCTCACCAATAGCAGCGTTGAGGTTTGACCACTAAACTTAAGCCCAGCTGCCTCAAACCTTCACAACAGTTAACATGAGATCTTTGTGTAATATTGTGGGTCAAGTTAAGTGCTTAACACAAAACAAAAAACACATCCCAACAATTGTTATAAGAACGTTTCCGTAATGTTTCCATTGAGTTATAAAATTGTTAAAAAGCTTTTTTGAAAGTTAGAAGAATCTTCAAAATGTCCCATTTTTAAATGTTGTATTAACATTACTGTTTGGTTATAAAATGTTATTCTAACATTTTTAAATTCTGTAAAGTTTTAAAAATATTCCACTAACAACCTAAAAACAACATTTTTGATATATATGATTAAAACATTCAACTAACATTACTGCCAGAACGTTTTTTGAAAACTTCAAGAGAACTTTTACAGAACATTAGCCAACGTTCTGAGAATCTTCCGTGTTAGCTGGGATGTCAGTCATCCAACAAGCATGAGAGAAACCTGGTTTGTGTGTCGTGTGTGTTTGTGCGTGCGACACCCAGTGTGCATGTTAAACCAGAATTTAACCAGAATACCACTGTGGTGATTCAGTAGGTCATGGTGGTTTGAACAGAGAAAAAGAGAAACTAAGGAGCGTTTACACAGACGTGGGCTCGATTTAACATTTAACCCAAGATGCTTATCGGTGGATCTTCAGATATCTGTCACCAGTTAACCTTCAATTAAACTTTAATATCAGATCTAATCTTTAGTGTAGTGCAATGAAATAAAGAGTCGTGGTTATTTTAAAAGGTACTATGTGTACTATGTTCACAACCCCTATGTTTTGCAATCAGGCAAAATTTTGTAGTTTTTGCAGAAATTTGTAGTTTTCCTGTAGCTCAACTGGATACAGATAAAACATTCCTTAAATCCC
>JAZGTJ010009961.1:0-18710 GCA_036877575.1 Botia almorhae | reverse complement strand
AGACCATTCTCAATCTGGTGTGCCAAACTTGAAAAGGTTAATTTTTCTTTTTGACCTGGATCACCAATTTGTCCAGAAATTTTGAAATCTTTGCGCCACAGTGTACTTGACTGTGCAACACTTACTGAATGCTGGGGCTGGGCAGCAAGTGGTAGTTGAGGTGGGACAATGGTTTGTTTTGCGTTCACATCTTCCAATTGTTGAATTTCACTCAATTTTTGCTTCATTGTGCTTTTCAGCTCATCTAACTCTCTTTGTAATTTATCTCTTTCAGTAACTTCACTTGGGCTTGTTGTCAAATGTTCAGTGACTGTATTCATTTCGATAATTTTATCTCTCAGCCTTAACAGTTCGGACATGCCGCCATCTTCTAGCTCCGTTATGTCTTCAAGATGTTGGAGGATGTGAGCGATCAAGGACACAAGCGATTTAGATAAAATCCTCTCTTAATCTGCCACATTCAGGAACTCACAAACACTTATAAGCTCGTCTCTGGGTAAAGGATTTAGCAAAGCGATAACCTCAGCTTGCATTTCCTCAAGCACTGTTGTCTCCATTTTGACACTAAGGTGGACCTTTTCACTGAGTAGTGGCTTACTTGAGACCGACTGAACTTGCCTGTTTCACCTGTCGTCTTTTTCTTGCCTGTACTGCAGGTTCTCTTTCCACTTCACTGTTGACCTGGGTTATTTTAGGGGAATGTACTGCATCAAAAGCTGTCTGCCAGATGAGTGACGACCACCCTCTGAAGAGTAAATCCCAGCGGTGCCTCCAAATGTTATACCCCTGGAAAAGGGGAGAGAATTAATCAATCACACTCGACGTTGCTTCTCCACTGCCAACTTTATGCATAATGTCTTTTGATAACAATTAACAATAAACAATATTTCAAAACAGTGTTGTATGCATTTTCTTCTTAATTCACAATTGGTACAATAAGCAGTTGATAAGATATGATCTTTGGTAATCTATAAATCAACAATACCTCAGTGAATTAATACATATTTCATGGCATTTCGGAATTATCTGAAAACCTAGTTATTCTTTTTAGCAATCTATTAACTAGTACAAACAATTTAAACATTTAAATATTCTTTCCAAATAATTAATATCACTATACATTGCTTAGATGTCTCAAACAATCTGTGAATCAACCAATGAACACTAAGCAGACAGAATTACATGTTCATTAACATACAATCTGACTATGCACAACTCATTACTCAACATGTGACCTCGAGCCGTCCATACTCGTGCATCGCCAAAATAATCACATTTTTAGGCATTTTAATCAACATTCACTTCCTATATTACTGACATCTGCACACTCTTAAACATTTCACAACATCAACTCACACTATTTTAACGAATAATTAATAAGACAAACCTGGAAAAGGGGAGAGAATTAATCAATCACACTCGACGATTCTTCTCCACTGCCAACTTTATGCATAATGGAAAAACGAAGCGAGTTCTCCCCCTAGTGTTGGACAAGGCACTAGTAATCGATTGCACAATTTATTGGACTAAACTAATTGATCACAGATCAACGAACACTACTTAAATAACGCATTTGATGAACCTTTTTTAAATGGATTCAAAATAACTTCTTTCAATGTTTTTACAGTATTTATGAATTTCTTAATATAATTATACAAACATTTTTCCATCCTTCACACATGGTTATTGACTTCACTCGCTAAGTTGAGTTGCGCAACTCTAGCTATTTGTGAAATGCCCACCATAGTATGCATCAAGATGTGGCCTACTGGTTAGTGAGTAGGCCTACTGGTTAGTGAGTAGACCCCGTAGGTTAGTGTGGCCTATGGGGCAGGTGTGGCCTACTGGTTAGTAATCAGAAGGTTGCTGGTTCGATTCCAGCACCGGGGGGTTGCAACTGAAGTGCCCTTGAGCAAGGCACCTAACCCCCAATTGCTCGCCGTATAGTTATGTGCTGCCCACTGCTCCGGGTGTGTGCGTGTTCACGACTTGCAGTGTGCGTTCACTCCTCACCAGTGATGGGTTATATGCAGAGGTCACATGTTGGGTATGGGTTACCATATCTGACAAATAGGTCACTTTCACTCAATCAAACCTACAGAAGCTATGACCAATGACTTCACTCCAAAACAAGTCAAGAGTAATCAAGCAAGCACTTCAATCTACACTGAACCAATGGTAAGCAAGACCAACATTTTTTAGCAACACCAAGTGTCCAATCACTGCAGATTTTTTTAATTGACCACAGTAGTAAATACACAGTAGTCATACACTTTTGTAAAACTGTCAATCAAAACAAGAAAGTGATTTATTACCCCCTCCCCTGTTTATGACTTGTCCGGTTATCAATCAAAAGCTTGTACATGTCTGGATGTGTCTGGTGCCATATGAAACAGACCCCACCCTTCCCAGTTTCCTAACTTCCTTCCTGATCTGTTCTCTCAATAGTATAGCAGGCAATCAGGTTTAGATAGGGAGATAAATGTTTACAATGTGTCTGTGTGTCTAAGAGTCCCTTCACTTCAACTGAGCTGCATGCCTCAGATAAAGAATCTTTCACAAAAATACATCCTATACTAATTTAGGTTAAACGTTCACGTTATAACAAGAAAAAAATGGTACATAATCTTCATTTCATTTCAAAGATTTTGCTTCTAACAGTTTTTAATTTAAAAAATGTTTATAAATGTTGTCTATATCTTAAATCTGCATAAGGTGACCTATTTTATACAAACATTTAAAAAACAAAGATAATGCTATCGTAATTCAGATTTTTATCATCAACTCTTGCTGTATCTGTTTGGCCAATTCGGAACCATTTCGGGTGCATCTTTTGACTTTCATGAAAACATCTTTTATGTAAAACATTTACAACAAAAGCCATTTCACAAGTTCGCACTAACATGCAATCACAAATTATCACTGATGGGTATTTGGCGTGCTGTCCGGTGGGAGGGCTCAGAGTTCGGAATTTGGCTCGAACCCAGAGTACTCCCCCAAAAAAGCCGAATAATTGCCGGAGAGCCGCGGAAAAAAAAATTCCCCCAAAAATGTAAAGTAAATAAAAGCGGCGCGAAGGCGTTTGAATATAACAATGCTGGACTGGAATCCGACGGTAAGCCCCGGAGCTCGAAAAGCGCGCAACGCCGGACAGGTAAGCTCCGTCAACGGTCGGGTAGTGACAACATAACGAAGACAAAATATTAGCAATTAAGAAATCAGCAAATTACGAAATTGGTCGATTCTTACTCCGGACTTGAAGGGTATTAAACAATATGTGGAAAATTTCAAACGAGATAGAAAAACGGCGTAGAAATGCGTGTAACAGACAGAAGATGGGATAAGCATAAAGCAAAGCTTGACCGGAAACGCATATCTATGCACTTATTCACTGTTGCCTCTTATTGTAATTGAAGTTGCTTCCTTGTCCTTATTTGTAAGTCGCTTTGGATAAAAGCGTCAGCTAAATGACTAAATGTAAATGTAAGGGCTCGCAAGCGATCGGGTAGTGGACTTAAACGAAGGGAATGTTACTAGCAATAAATTGATACTGCAAATCACGAAATACTTGATTTGTTACTCCAGAGCTAGCAATATTAAAGGCCTACGCTAGAAATCTGAAACGAATTTGAAAAACGGGGAGGAAACGAAACAAAGAATGTGACGACTAGAAAGCAAAATAAGGGCAAAACGAAACGCGGCATTCAACGGGAACTTAAGCTAAGGTGCTTGCGGCCTCAGAGGGGTAAGCCCGGCGAGCAGTCGGTCTGTTTCGAAATAAATGAAGACGACGGATCTTGCAAGTTTCGTTTCTGCATTCTTTACTCGGGTCTTAACAGTGTTATACGATTACGCGGACAATCTGGAAATTAAAAGCGGTGTAAAAACGAAATTAAGAAAATAAGGAGGGCTGGCTTGCGGAATGGACGAAAAGCTAAATAAAGCGGAACAAAACGTTCAACCGGGAGGGTTCTTGCAGCATCCGACGGGAACCTAATGCTGGCAGCATCAGACGGGTAGACCCACGCCTGCAATCGAAGGGGTGACAACCACAGCATTCGGACGGGGGGGCTCAACCAGCAATTCGGAGTGGCAAAGGTGAGGACCGGGTGGTCCTGCATGACTTCCGAATGGGGTGCCCGCACACCGACGCGAACGTGACCGTGCGACAACGCCTAGCAAGACAGGTTTACTGCTGTTCGACCGGGGAGGAGGATGAAGCTCTGCCCGTAAACGGGGGCCTGCAAGAAAACAACTTAAGAAGCTAAGATGTGCGTTTTTTTTTTGACAAACGAAAACGGTGTGATTTGTGAAACGATAATAGAGGGAATCATTTTAAAAACAGGAAGGAGTTTGAAAAAGGTGGAGGAGCACAGGTGACGGTTATTATGAAATCAGCTAATTAAGGCTAGGTGAGCTTTTCGGATGTGGAAGTGGCTGGATCTAATGTACATTTTGAACGATTCGGATGACCAGCAGCCTAAAGCTTGAATTTGATTGTGAAAGACCTTTTTGAGCGGCTGTGGTTGTTGCGCCTATACGGAACGAATGACTAGAAAGTTGGTCTGCTGGAATACCGGACTGAGTGAGGACTAATTTTAAGTGTTTTTGGAACCAGAACCTTGTAACGGGGTAATAAGTCATCGACGAAAAGTGGATTGTTTGGAGACTGGACCATGGAACGTCTACACTGCAGATAATTTAAGAGAGAGAGAGAGATACGGTTGAATGGGAGACGGTAAGTTAAAGGGACAAATAAAATGGCCTTTTTTTGCTTGGTCTGTTTTACTTTGTTTATTAAAGAAAGTGATTGTTTCGTTGTCCGAAACCTGTAAGTCGCCGATTGAAGGATGGATAATCGGATTGAAGCGAGAGGTGATGGATAGTTCAAAGCACCGGAGAAAGCCAAAGAAGAGATTATATGATAAAAGCCAAGATAAAAACATTGCGTCGAGAGTGCGAGTGGTGTTAACTGAGTGGTAGCCAAGACGGGGGGTGTAAATGCAGCTGGTGAGTATGTTAATAGGAATGGGCTGACTGGTATCGGGGCGGGAATGGTAGATTCTTTGAATGCCTTTAATGAGGAGGGAGGTTTGTGAATTGTTCATCGCTGGGGACAGTTCAACAAAAATTAATATATGTAAAAAATTGTAGGCCACTTAAGTAGCCTTTAATGGAACCGACTTGGATGCTTTTAATGCTGTGACTGTAAGATACGAAAGAGGTGATGGATAGGAGAGAAATCCAGAAATTGTAGGTTATACACAAGGTGAAATGATTTGAAGTTTTTCCATGCTGAATAATAAAATTGAAGTGTCCTGTGAGAAAAGCTTGAAGGATGGCGTTAATGGAGGAGTCGAGGAGGTGGTTTAACGGGTGATTTAGGGGAAGATGAGTTGAGCGTAAGGAGGTACTGGAGTTGGGGATGGATCCGTTTCTGGAGCCGGCTGCCAGAATTTCTGAAAAGAAAAACGAGAGAGAGCGATTTGACTTTTTGAAACCCAGAACGTGCTCCGTGATTATAACAAATTAATCGTGGGTTGAAATCCAGGTAAGGCATCTTAGAAAATGCATAAATGCTGGGGAACTACAACGACCTTTATTAATGCAGAATACCATTGTTTTATTGTCACAATGCACTAAAATACTTTTAGTCAGTGTCTCTAGTATATCGACCGAACACAATACAGAATTCTGGAAAAGACAGAATGCAATTCAGTTGGCAAAAGAGAGGTAAAGAAACGACTAAATGAAGAACGTGTTTGAGGAGGATTAATAAGAGAAAGAGGGTCTGAGGCTGCGGCTGTTTGCGGAGGCAAGCTCACGCTGGAAATGGCTCCCGAAAGGGAAGAAGGAAGAGGCAAAAGAGAAGAGGGAGTGGAAGGAGGAAAAGGTGGCATCGGGGCGTGAGCCGCTAGCGGAGGCGTCCTCACGCTAGGGAGTGCACCTGGCGTTGGGAGTGTGCTGCTGCGGCAGGGTGCTGGAAGAGGTAGCATAAGCATATGCATAAGCATAGCACAAGAGGCAGCCAGGGAAGCTGTAGGGCACGAGGCCGGGGTTCGGCGGGCCTTGTTTGGACGAGTGGACGAGGCCGAAGCAGGAGGAGAGTTACCTGTAAAAGGTAGAGAAACGTAGAGAAACCTGTAGTTGGTGATGGCCTGGATGCCCTGCCACATGCGCCCCATGTCTCTGTTGACCTAAAATGGTTGTGGATTTTCTGAGTGTGCGCTTTGCCTTCCTGATAACCCTGGACAGTTTGGCCCTCACTGTTCTTAGTGCCACCCTATTGCCTACTCTAAAGACGGGTCCTCAGTAGCGCACACACCTCTGCAGTCATCCACGGTTTCTGGTTGGAGCGTGTGGTGAGGGTCTTGGAGACGGTGACATCATCAATGCACTGGCTGATATAGCTGGTCACTGATGTTGTGTATTCCTCCAAGTTTGTGAAGTTGCTGTCAGTTGCTGCTTCCCTGAACAATGCCGGGGATGTTTGTGTAAACAAGGTTCGGTATGTTCTTCCCTTTCGTTGCAAAGTCCACATACTGACGGAATTTAGTAAGCACTGACTTTAGATTTGCATGATTGAACTCTCCAGCAACAACAGACAACAAACAGACTGTCAGGGTTTGAATTCTGCAGCTCACTAATAGCCCTATACAGTTCACAGAGCGCGTCTTTTAAATTGCACTGGGGGGAATGTATACTCCGATTATGAGGACTGTGGCGAATTCTAGCTGAATGGCGGCATCCGGAACTGCGGATCCCCGCCCTCTTGCCGCGCTTCCGCTTTCTTGTGCACCACTTATTTTCCTTCTGAGACTAAAATTGAGACTCCAACTCCCCCTAAATGTTTTAAGATACAGCCACCAAATGGTCCACAAATCTTCAGACTGTTCTGAGGAGGTGTGCTATATCTTTTCTAGGGGATTAGACTTTTTTCTAAAAACAGGCAAACTTCACTGTCAGTTTCTTTCGTTCTGTCTTACAATATTTTTCGTTGCAGATAAAAGGACTGAGGGCTGTTTGCTGCCTATTACTGAGAAAGATTCAAAATAAAATGCATGTGGGCCTATGCATGTTCATTTTGTCTTTTATTGAAGTATCAAAAATGGTATTCTGCCATTTTTTCCCCTGCAACTCCCCAGGCAATGAATGCGGACACATATGCAGTTTATTAACAATACACACAAACACAAACAGGCAAAGGTCAATACTGGCAAACAGGAATGACAAGGGTGAGGCAGAAATTGTAATCCAAACAAAGCAGAGGTCGGAGCAAGCAGCGAAGGTACAAACAGTAATCCAAACAAGCAGTAATCAGGGCAGGCAGCAAGAATCAATAATAAATCCAAAATGGGGTCGATAACACAGACAAATATCCAAAAAAACACAGAATTGTTCACCACGGCAAAACAAGACTTCGCAAAGAAGCATAGCATGACCTCTGGTAGTCATTGCGGGAATCGACGGAGTTGGAAGCAACGTTCATGACACTCTGTCACTAGGTCTGTGCAAGTGCACGAGTTGGGGACTTCCACAACAGGGGACTTCAATTTTCTGTTAAAGACAGTGGGCCTCCCTTCTGAGCCAACATATACAATGAAATGACGCCTCGCCCCACTCCACCCCCACACACACTTGTTTTTATGCCTTATGGGGACTTTTATACTTTACAAACCGTATATTCTATTCTCTAACCTTTACCCAGACTCTAAACCCAACGCTTACAGAAACGTTTCTGCTTTTTTTAAAAAAAGCATCATTTAGCATGTTTCATAATCAGTTTCCCTCATGGGGACTGCTGACTTGTCCCCACAATGTAGGCGTGTGTGTGACACTACAAGTGTAATTGCTACACCTTAAAACTTTGTTTTATCCACATTGCTTTTAGTATCTTTGTTCTTCCTGTAGTGCGAGTTACAGACAGATAAAAGCCTTTTATGCATTTCTCTAAGAATGATCTCCAGCTTTTTATCTGTCTGAAACAGGAGTAATACTACACTATAGCGCATCTTGTTGGAAGATGACTGTGCATAACCGAAAATGCAGTGGAGTCGCAACCTAAACCCCTTTATTAAGGACTAAAATACAGGCCTGACAACAGGCAATTTACTTTTTGATTAATTTCCTGTTTAATATACTATTACTAACCTAAAATGTTAATATATATGAAATATTATTGTTAAAGTTGGTTTACCTGCACTTTCTGCATTCATACTTTCTGCTCACAAAATCGTCTTTACTGAGGCCCGCCTTTATACAACAGGTTATACAACAGGTACAAGACTACAACTTTTAATATGAAGGCCCAACAAATTCATCACGTAAATTATTTACATCTACATCTCACAACGAAACATCCCAAGTTAAATTCTGAAAGCTATTCGTATTAATCATGCACTATCGCAATTAGTTGATCTGGTAATACATGAAGCAGACATGACTGAGGCACAGCTGCTATCTAATGTTGTTTAAATAAGCCACTTCAGAGCATGTAAAAGCTTATGGACCTGTTGCTATGACCGCAACTCTGGATGAGAGTCAAAGAACCAAACAATTCAAGATCGTGTCAAATCATCAACAATGAAATCCATCTAATGGAGTAATCCACATAAGAGGAACGGACCCCATGAATATGTTCATGAACATGAATTAATTTTTCACATATTAAACAACGCTAATATATATTGACGTATATTTGGATAACACAACGTTATGTCATACCAGGCTCACGTGACACGAGGTTTATACATTCTCTATCTCGAAACATTGTTTAACAAACTGTGAGAAGCTGAATAAACAAACAAACAAACAAATAAATAAGAACCATTTTCAAAATACAGCTCTTTATATAGGTTCTGTCGGATTGTGGATATAATTCGGTCCTCGAGATCTGCATTTTTTTTTGTTTGTCTTGATTATGGCACCTGACTGAAATCAGCTGTGTGTGTGTGTGTGTGTGATCTCGTGCAGTGAGCAGCCGATGTAATGACATGAGATACAAAAAGTTCAACAAAAGTTCTTCTACATAAAATCAATCTGCGTGATAAAGCAGATATTTATATTCACGAGGGCATCGCATACATTGTTCTTGTGACCCGCGACGGTCAGAAAATATATTTTCTTGTTTCCAGCTTTTGAAACTCATTAACTTTATTTTTGTTCTTAAACGTTTACCATGGATATTAATGTACACCGAAATAGATGCAATGTAATGTATTTAAATGCTAAGAAAGCGTGCCCAGTGTTACTTATTGAGTCCCATATCAGTTGGTTATGTTTATTATTAGAGTGGGTGTTGTGTTGTTGTGTTCTCTCACCCTGTCATTATGTTTAATCACGAGTCTCACTCACGCGACGCTTTTCATGTTTGAGACAGATACACCGACACAGTATGTGATGATTTAACAGACGTACTAGAGTTGCGTCACACCGCAGCCACGGACGCCGTGCGGCAGCTCTGAGAGGAAGAACACGAGCAAACATTAGATAAATAACAAGATGCCGCAGTTCTGTCACTATGTATGGGAAATGGGGAAGATTGCAACGCTCTAGCGAAGGAAGTCCCGCCTACTAGCAAAAAGTGCCAGTTGCCAATCGCAAACATTCTCTGAAGGGGCTCAAGTGTTGCAAGGTACTTGACAACCTTTGCGCATGAGCAGTATCTAAAACGTTATGAAAAACTTGTTTTTATAGTGCAACTTAATAAGTAAAGTCTATGATACAGTTTTTGGTATGTTTAATAATTGATCTTGTCTAAATAACTTGTCTACTGTATACTACTCCTTATACATTCAGATTTTTGCCTATTATATAGTGTGAAAGTAGGCGACGTTTTGGATGCATTGGTCTTGTATGGCTAACAAAGGTGCCCAGACGCATTGCAAAGATAAAATAAAAAAACAAGATAACATTCAGTAAGTTATTACACAACATGAATATTGTGTATGTGTTAATATAAAGTTCTACTAAAAAGCAGAGGCAACATAATAAAAAAATCATAATCTTAATACAAAACAATTACAATATACAACAACTTGAAAATTTGATAGTATAAGAATGGCTAAGACTTTAATGGACTTATTGATAGTATAACTATTTATCATGTTTGGTCCTCCATAAATTTCAGTTTAAAACTGACGAAAAGCACAGGACTTTTAATATTTTCATGTATTCACAGGAGTAAAAGCTTGACAGACCCCAAGATCAGAACAAACAAGGGCAACAATTATCAAAGTTTTGAAGGCAGGTCTAGTTCTTGTCACACCTGTTTTTAATTGCCCTTATTGGTGAAAAATGCTTGTCAGTACTTGATTCAAGCAGTAAGTAAACAGGGACACGGACAGCTGTGGAGATTCAGTACAGGGACATTTGGTAAAGTCAGGTTACCATTTAATTAAAGGATAACAGCTTTAAACTGCTACATGAATCACGTAAGTGGCATTTTCGATTCACTTGAAAAGAATGCACAAAATAAAATTAAGTTAAGTGTTAAGCCATTACCTAACATTTAAGTCAGTTTCATGTATGAAATAGTAACAAAGGCTGGTGGGCAAGATATTTGTTTTTGTAGCTGCTTTGCCAAACTTTTATGCCTAATTTTTATCTAGATGTCAATCATTAAAATTATTGTATGCACTATTGGAAAACATTTTAAAATTACCTTCAACTGTCTTTAAAAAATAAGGTTGTAGGGACCCCAGGCCACCTGTCACTGCCCAGCTTCTTAACCTCTCAGAAAAAGCTTCTTTCATTAAACATTAATAGAGTGAGACTGGTTAGTAATACAGACTTTCATTACCTTTAGCTGTAAATGAATACATGGTTTAACTAACTTGAATAACATGAGTGGATTTAACTATCCAAACAAGCTGTATTGTTCTAAACTACATTCAGACATTACATGTCTGTAGTTAAGCGGTTACACCTTCAACCAAAACATCAACTATGTGCAAAGGTGTCAATTTATCCTCCACATGCAAGTGTGATAACTCACATCAACAGTCATAAATTTACAGGCATAAATCTGTTCCTGAACATGTGAATCATTTATATCTGATGGTCAATGTTCAAATACATGAATGAAATCCATAAATGTTTATACCAGGTCATGCTTTTATGACAGTGTGAAGACGACCTGAAAACAGCAGTTTGAACATGAGGGATTATGAAGAAACTACAGCCTTCCTGGGCACATGGGGACCCTTCCAAAAGATCATCTTTTCTCTGTTGTGTACCAGCACAGTTCCAAATGGGTTCAGTGCATTCTCTGTCATATTTCTGGCTGATATTCCACCACACCACTGCCGGATCCCAGATTCTAACCTGAGTGAAGCATGGATGAATGCCAGCATTCCTTTACAGGAGGTGGGCGGAAAACTGGAATGGGCAAAGTGTTCCAGATACAGACCTGATGTGATCAGAAACTTCTCAGATCTGGGTTTCAAGCCACACGAAGTTAATCTGACAGATATTGAAACAGAGAGCTGTGTTGATGGATGGATCTACAGCAGGGAAATATACCAGTCCACCATCGTCTCTGAGGTGAGTGCAGCTGCCTGGAAATTTAGTATTTACAATGAAGACAGAAATCAGTTTAGGTTGTATGAATGGATCATTTGACAGTATAAGAAAATTTTAAATGTAAATGTGACGCATAAACAGCAAAGTTTCAGGAATTTGAGGCTTTCACCTCAGGGCAAAACTTCTAAAGATATAGACCAGAGCAGCAGGTTCAGCCTGCGAACAGCTTAAATTACTTCTCAGCTGTTTGCATGCTGATTAAGTGCATTTGATACTGATCTCCAAACAAGACCTGCAAGATATGCAGGTCTTTTTTCAAATGTTTCCACACTTCTACATTTCTACATTTTCAATTGACAAAACAATAACCTTTTCACCTGAACTTATTAGGACTCATGGTTACGACTGTAACCTCTGTTTCCTGGTGGAGGGAATGAGACATTGTGCTGATGACGTGACACTAAGGGTTTGCTTTGGCTCTAGGCTCTAATGCCTATGATGTAAATCAAAAGATAAAATTTGCATGCTAATCTCCACCCCGTACATATGGGTGTAAAGGGAGATGGTGTGCAGCCTTCATTTAGCCTGGTGCTAGGAGCCGAGAGCATGTCCTGGCCACACAGTAAACAGTTAAGCGTCTCATTCCCTTCATCAGAGAACAAAGGTCACAATCGAATCCGATACATACTATTTCTGTGACTTACCCAACTTGTCTATGATGTGACAATAGACATCCCACTAAACACCACAATTGCTGAACTGTGTTGTGAGATTCGCAGAGCAGACACAGGCAGGCGTAAGCCTCAAGCAAACATTCCAGACATCACAAGCCTCCAGTGTGTAGAGAGTCCCCTAGAGGGGTGAGACAGGGCCTGCCCAAGACAGCTCAGGTGGTGGCCCTTCCACAAATGCAGTCAAATAAATGGTGCAAAGCAGGGTGCCTGTTGACGAAAACTGGGAAAGTGAAACACCAAACAGGGGGGAACACATCCCGCCAGAGGGTATGTGTAGATACCTTATATGGACTCGCTAGGGAAGTACAACATATCTCGGATCCCCGTGTTACAGGGACCTCCCAACAATAGTGGTATTAGTAGAGAGTGTCTATTAAAGGGAAGACTTGGGTTTCACTTCAGGAAACAGGCTGTGGAAAAGGCATAATATGAGATTACTAAGAGAATTACCATATATAGAATACTAAGTAGCAGGGTTGTGTGATGCAAATGATACACCAAGTCAGGCTGTGCTATCATGTGTTAGAGATGTGTAGCACACAGAACAAGGCTTTGCAAAAGTGCTGGGTGTAGCCCAACCCACAGCTCTACAAATGTCTGCCAGAAAGGTGCTATTGGCCAGTGCCCAGAAGGATGCCACTTCCCTAGTGGAGTAAGCATGAACTCCAAAGGGGCGCAGCCAGTTATGTGATTGATATGCAGTAGTAATTGCATCCACAATGGGCCAACCTTTGTTCGAAGTCACCACCTGGTCCTGAAAGGTAGGGATGGGAACTTTAGACACATAACCATGCCGGGGCCTCAAGATTACATCAGAGTCACCTAGGCCAAACTTCAGGCATCCATTGGACACAGAGGGTGTGTGTAGGTCTCCCACCCTCATGGTAGAAGCAAGCGCCAGTAGGAGAGCCATCTACAGTAACAGATGGCTGAGAGAGGCTTCCCCGAGGAAACACACTTTAAGCCTGCCTTGATGCCCCTCTTACCTGACCTTGCACAGAAGCTGTGTAATAAGGCTCACTAGGAAAAAGCATTGGACAGTCGGCTGCACGATTTAGGTCTCCAGAGACATGGGTGGCACACACAAATTTAAGTATGAGCCAACTCCAGAGGAGGAGGCGATGAGCGAGCTATGACGTGCCGTGAGCATATAATGATGATTTATGTAAGCTATGGCGGCCGTGCTGGCCGAGTAAACTAGCCCATGCTTGTCCTGAACTGAGGGCTAAAACCTCTTCAGGGCAAGCAGAACAATGAGCAGCTCCAGGCAGTTGATTTGACAATGCAGATGGGGCTCCATCCAAAGCCCGGCACTGCATGTTAGTTGCACACTGCACCCCAGCCTGACTGCGAGGCATCTGTTGTAACCACGAAGCACCTCAAGACCTGCTCCATCAGGCGAATTAGAAAGAAGCCTGAAGAAAGGACAGGTCTGGCCACGGGGAAGTGCCAAAGTGCCACACTTTCCTCGGGACTTGATCATGCAGCTAGTGCTCAGTGGCGGTCCCATGTGCATTAATCCTGGAAGCACTATTGCCACTGGGAATGCCATATGCCCCAGAAGCCTTTTTTACGGATTACGGACTTCCATCTGAGAGTGTTCAAACAGGCTAGCACCAACTGGGCCCGCTCATTGGTAAGATACGTTGTCATAGAGATAGAGTCCAGATACATACCAAGAAAAGAGAGACTCTACACTCTCATCTTTCATCTGTGCAAGGTTTAGCCAGAGATGCCTCTTTTGGACCATAACAGTGGACATCACACGACCCAGAGAATGAGTTGTCACAGAGTGACGATTCCTTACCCTCGTCAGTTTTTTTTTAATGCTTTGGCTTGGTGAACCTGCAGGACAGCTATAGCATGAAAAGCTGAGGCAGCCTGCCCTTTGCCATGAGTGATGAAGAGAGCTTACACGCCTTCAAGGGGAGCTTAGGTCGGTTTCTCAAGGTGATAGTAGTTTGGAGGCAAAAATACATGTAACTGCATGCTCAACCCGAGGAAAATCGATGTAGCCCTTGGCTGCCCTGCTGTCGAGGGTAGTAAGCACAACTGGTTGGCTGCTGAAGTGCAAAGGGGATGATGTCTGAGCAGAGAACGATTCATATGCATTGATATGCACCAAAACACCCAGAGCAATGGAGATGAATCTGTCTTCTTGAAATGCAGCCCTAAAGAACAAAAGCTAAATGAATGCTGCATGCCATCTCCCTTTATACCTACAGTGCCTTGCAAAGGTATTCATACCCATTGAACTTTTCCACATTTTGTCACATTACAACCACAAACTTAAATGTTTGTTATTGAGATTTTATGTAATAGACCAACACAACATAGCACATAATTGTGAAGTGGAATAAAAATGATACATGGTTTTCAAAATAATAATTTGAAAAGTGTGGTGTGCATTTGTATTCAGCACCCCTGCGTCAATAGGGGTATGCAGTTGGGGTATGTCTCTACCAGCTTTGCACATCTAGAGACTGATGTTTTTTGACTGAAGAAGTTTCTTGAAAACAGGTAATGACTCATTGTCTGATAGAGTTATGGAATTCATTCCACCATACGGGCAGAGTGAAAGTAAGAGTCCGGGAAAATGATTTCTTCCCTCTTTGAGATGGAATCACAAGGCGGTGTTCATAAGCTGAACGCAAGTTTCTGGCAGGCACATAAGTGCGAAGAAGTGAGAGCAGGTAAGGAGGTGTGGATCCAGTAATCACCTTGAATGCGAACATCAGAGCCTTGAATCTGATGCGAGCAGCTACTGGTAGCCATTGCAACTGGATGAACAGTGAAGTTCTGAATCAACTGCAGGGGCTTGATAGTACAAGTCGGAAGCCCTGTGAGGAGAGCATTGCAGTAGTCCAGTCTGGAGAGAACAAGAGCTTGTAGAGGGCGAATCTGCAGGAACGAGTGGTTCTAGAGATGCCGTCAGAGAAGCTCAGTTGATTGTAAATCATTATTCCAAGGCTTTTGACTGTCTTGGATGGAGTAATGGTTGACCCATCAATCTGGATTGAGAAGTTGTAAAGAAGAGATGGGTTGAGTGAAACTGTAAGCATTTCTGTTTTAGCAATGTTGAGTTGAAGGTGATGGTCCTTCATCCAACATGATATGTCCGTCAGGCAGGCTGAGATGCGAGTTGGTACCGTGGGATCATCAGGGTGGAAAGAAAAGTGTTCCAAGAACTGAGCCCTGGGGCACCCCAGTGTCTAGATGTTGCAGGTTGGACACCTCTCCCCTCCAAGACACCCAGAATGACCTGTCAGAGAGGTAAGCTCTGAACCACCGGAGTGCAGTACCTGTAACGCCTAGTGATTTGAGCGTAGTCAGCAGGATCTGGTGGTTTACAGTATCAAAAGCAGCTGACAAATCCAGCAGAATAAGAACTAATGATTTGGAGTGCACTTTAGCCAGTCTGAGGTCTTCAACAACCGAGAGCAGTGCAGTCTCAGTCGAATGACCTTTCTTGAAGCCGGATTGGTTGTTATCCAAGAAGTTGTTCTGGGTGAGGTTGTTCTCTCTCAACGCAGAGAGTTGACTGAACACGACTTTTTACAGAATCATGGCCATGAATGGAAGCAGGGATACTGGTCTGTAGTTTTCAAGTAGTGTTGGATCTAGGTTGGGTTTCTTTAGCAGTGGGGTTACCCTAGCCTGCTTAAATATAGTGGGGAAAATACCAGTGTGAGGAGATGTGTTAATTATGAGTAAGTGCTGGTGTGACTGCTGGAGAAATAGCTTGCAAAAGATGAGATGGAATGGGATCGAGCGGGCAGGTGGAAGGATGGCTAGATGACATGAGTTTGAAGACCTCAGACTCAGAGAGCTGAGAAAAAGAAGTGAGTGTTTGTGGTGTTGCTGGCGTAATAAGTATGTCAGTTTGAGGTGTGGCAAATTGAGCACTGATTGTTGCAGTTTTGTTGAGGAAGAATGTAGCAAAGTCTTTAGTAGAGAGTGTTGAAGATGGAGGTGGAGGAGGAGGACAGAGGAGGGAAGAAAATGTTTTAAAGAGCATGGGGGAGTTAAAAGCATTGTTAATTTTGTGATAAAAATATGTATTTTTAGCAGTAGTGACAGCAGCCGAGAGGGAAGACAGAAGAGATTGGTAAGACATGGGGTGTGTCTTGAGTTTAGAGCAATGCTCACGGAGAACATCAGACAGCCAGGGAGTGGCACGGGCTAGCCTTAACAATAGCGGACATACTCTGTCTAGACATGATGCTAGAGTAGAGCAGAGTGTGTTAGTAGCACTATTAGTATCAAATGAGGAGAGTTTGTCAGATGGAGGGAGTGCAGATGAAACCATAGCGGATAGTCTAGTGGGTGAGAGTGAGCGTAGGTTTCTGTGAAAGGAGACCTGTGGTGGGGTGTGGGGTGGTTCGGGAGTGATTTGGATGTTGAGAGTGAGAAGGAAATTATCCGATGTGTGTAGTAGAGTGACCAGTGTTTCAATAGCAGAGCAGTGTATTCTGTAAATGAGGTTGAGCTGGTTACCGGATTTATGCGTAGCTGAAGTTGGTTCATTCACAAATTTTCATTCACTAATTTTAATTGGCCTTTTTTTAAACTTTTTATTTAGATCAGAGATGATAGGTCTCCAAGGGCAAACCCCAATACATTTTTAAAATACATTTTAAAACACTATTTTTTTAACACTGATAATGCCAGTGATAAATAAAGAGACAGATATTATTTTAATGTATCCTTTGAAAAGCCAAGGTACATGTTTGTCACCATAATTTGGGACTGACCCTGATTGTGTGATTAGTGTGTAATTAGTTTGAGGATACAGAGAACTGAGAGTTTTGGCAACTCTTTTATAGTATGAAATAAAACTAGTCAAGCTAAAGCAGCTGTGAGAATATCTTTTCAAACTAGCTGTCCACTGTGCTTCTTATCTTGTAGTTTAACCTAGTTTGCAACAATAATTGGAAGCAGCCGTTCACCTCCTCCATCTACTTCCTGGGTGTATTGTGTGGCTCTTTCTTCTCTGGTCAACTCTCTGACAGGTAAGAGTAACTGCATGTTCTTCAAGTCAAGTCAACTTTATTTATATAGCGCTTTTTACAAATTGTCATTGTTCTTTAGACCTGTACAGGAAAACATCAATGCTGTCTAAGCACATCTTGTGTTTGAGCTTGTTAAGGAGCTGTAAAAGACTGCAAAACATGAACAAAAAGGGAACAATTTTGTCAAAAAGGGCAAAAAAGCATTTATTTTTTTTAGTTAAAATGTATAGTTTAGTGTGTTAGTGTCTGAGAGAGACAGAGTTGGATTTATAGATGTTAGAATAAAAACAATACAGCTGTATTGTGATGGGATTCTTTGGTTTGTCATTTGACCAGCACTGAAGTGTCATTTGCCTTTTTGAAGTGTGTGTTTGTGTGTTTAATGGGAGTATTTTTATGTGAGTGTGTTTGCATACATGTATGTGTGTGAGAGCAAGCGTATCGTTATTAGATATTTTTACTACATTCTTTAAAGCAGTTTTGAGTTATAAATTCCACTCATCTCATGAAATATCTTAAAGGTTTGGGAGGAAACCTGTTCTCTTTGCAACAATGATGGTGCAAACATTCTTCACCTTTCTTCAAGTCTTCTCTCCATCCTGGGAAGTGTTCTCCATTCTCTTCTTCATAGTTGGGTTGGGACAGATTTCAAACTATGTGGCAGCATTTGTGCTGGGTAATAATCACAACATAAATCCTATAATGCCTCATAAACAGCTCTCAGCTCTCTGATTTTACTGTCTCTACTGTCCTCAACAGGAGCAGAACTGTTTTCTGGCTCTGTACGCGTCCTTTACACAGCACTGGGAGTTGGGTTGTTCTTCGCCATCGGCTACATGATGCTTCCCTTGATTGCCTTTTATATTCGTGACTGGAGAATGCTGTTGGTGGCGATGTCTGTGCCTGGACTCATCTACATTCCTCTCTGGTGGTAGGTGTGGCCACAGTGCTCAAGTCAAAGAAAAAAAAATTTACACACAACAGTAATAAAAGAAATTATTCAGATAATAAAATCTTACATATTAGTATTGACTCCTAAACCAGTCTGTGCTGTACACCACACAAATCACACAAATCTACAGGATGTGTTATCTGAGCAATTAGGAAACAGTTCATGACTGTTTAGGTCCGATTTTCAAATTCAAATTTTATTTGTCACATGCAAGATCATACACAGTACAACATGCAGTGAAATGCTTTGCACGACCGTCTTACAGAAACAAAACAAAAGTAGAAAAATTTAAGTCTAAAAAAATTAAAGATTTAAAGTGAAATAAGTAAAATAAGATAAAAAGGTAAAAATAAGGATATACATGTAAACAAGTGTGCAAGTTTTTACAAAAAAATATGTATATAAATATAAATATATATGTATAGATGTATGAACATAAACAGTGCAGGTAGTGCAGGGTTGGGTGTGCAATATCGCCTGAGGTGGAGT
>JAZGTJ010009960.1:0-18710 GCA_036877575.1 Botia almorhae | reverse complement strand
CGTGTCCCCCGCGCACCCAGAGAAGAGCGAGTGGCCGGAAGCCCGATAAAGGAGCCCGCGCCACCGCACACTCCCGTCGCCAGGAGGGACGCAACCCCGAGCATGAGCCGCACCAGCACCTGCACCAGCAGCCAGCCCGGCTGCCTCCCCCACGCATCTCACCGCCCACTACACGCACCTTTTATTTAATAAATCCACCTCCGGGGTATTTGCACACCGCCCATCTTGTCGTGTGATTCCTTACCCGTGACAATATGAATAATTTTACACATGCACAAAAGTCTATGGCAGCCCATAGAACCGTGCATAGAAAAGTTATGAAATTTGGCACACAGATAGAGGACACTGAAATTATGGCATAACAAATTTGGAGACTACCTCAAACCTTCTAGTGCCACCAACAGCAAAAAAACTCTTAATGCTCATAACTTTTTACTTGTGAGTTCTAAAAACAAAGTTCTTTTCTCATATTCCTTGGCTCATAATAATTCAAACATACCCTATGTTGTCATTTTATATCATAAAAAAAATCCATTCTGAATTTTCTGAAAAACCTCCTTTTTTATAACTTCTAAAGCGTTTGTCCGATTTGCATGAAATTTGGTATGTAGCATCTACAGACACCCCTGACAGAATTTGTGTAAATACCCCTTACCGTTCTTGCACATAAAATTGGAAATGAGAGAGCTTTGAAGTATTGACAGCAAACTTGGTATCATATCATAACAGACATGACCTGGGGTTAGATGCACAGCTTCATCACAGTACCATCTACTGGCACAGAGATATAAAATATCTAAAAAAATGTCTAAAATGATTAAATTAGTTTCTATATCCCTTTAGGCCCTTAAGTAAAACTATGACATTTCATTGTCGGCCATTTTGGGCATAGACCATTTCAAGTTTTGTTGTAAAATGCAGTATTCAACAAACGCAATTGTGTATTGTTACAAAACTTTTTATGGTGATTTATCATCACCATAGTCTGAAGTGACCTGCATAATTTGGGGATGACACCTGCAGTGGTCAAAAGATGTAACAAAATTTATAAAAATGCCTAATAACACATGACTGAAATAACACATTGTCATGCAACTGACAGATTCTTTGGGCCATGCCGAGTCCTGTGATACCAAATTTGTCCTAGTCAGCACTTCTTTCTGTCCGCCATTTTAAATTATATTAAAAATTAAAATTGTGTGTATGTGGTCCATAGTTTCAATTAGGCATACCAAGTCAAACAAAATCCAATGTTCCTTGGTTGATCATATTGGGTTTTGTGACATTATCAAATAAAAAGTGTTGTAAAATCAGTAATGTTCACACAATGTTGCTTTAAGGGGTTGTGCAGTAAATAATCAAATTTTCTAGATCTTTTGGGATAGAAGAATAAATTGTACTTATAAATTATATTGTACTTAAAACATACTGTAAGTTTTAAAACTCATATGTCCTCCATAAACGCTTTAATTCATTCTGGTCTTTCTGACATCAGACAAATGAATACAGCAGCACAAGACATCCATGACGAAATGTTGTCTATAGCGTCCCTTGTGGTAAAACTGAGAGATTAACATGTACCTGTTAAAAATTGCAGTCTGATGCTGTTTGACACACAACAACACACAAAATCAAGCTTGTGTAGATAGAAGCATTTGTGATAACATATTTGTGTTGAGTATGTTAAAGCCTATATGGTCTGAGGAACTTTTGCAAAACAGCTCCTTACCTGTGTGTGTGTGTGTGTGTGTGTTATAAATAAAGTCTGGCCTCCCTCAGGCTGATATGTATTAAAGGCAGTGAATGTGAGAGTTCTTCCCACACAAAAAATAACATCTCCAGAAATATCACTTCTAGAATAGTTGCTGTATATAATAGAGCCCCCAAGCCTCTCACAAACTATTTCCATACATATATTGGCTTTACATTTAAATGAATTGTTTGTTTAATTTCTATATTATAAATAAATAAAAATATAAGCCTGGCCTTATTACTGGCACTACAGCGATGAAGAGGTAAACTAGTCATGTTCAGAGACCAGAATAATATAGGAACTTCTATTTGTTTGACTTTAGCCAATAAGAAAACAGAATAAAAAAAGAACAGCCTAAAGCTGAAATGACCCAGCAAGTGTAAGTCACTGACATCATTAGTTTCTTAGGGCTTGTTGCTTCTCAGGGCAAAATGTTAAATGCTCTCTTAATTTGTAAGTTGCTTTGGATAAAACAATCTTCTAATTGAATAAATGCAATTGTAAATATTATTTTCTATGCAAAAGTGTAAGCCAATCATAAGAGTGGGCGTTTACGCTTAAGTTTTAAAGGAGAAGCAGCAGTTAAAGTTAGAATTTATTTCACAGGGTCAGACAGCAGACAAAACATGCAAATTGTTTGCAAGTTTTATTTTTTTATTAACATTATGAGTGGACCTTATGGGAAAGAATAAAATAATGTAGATAAAGTTGCATTTCATGACCCCTTGCATTTCATTCTCGCAAACAACCTAGCAACCTGGCAACCCCCCACAACACCTCTGGACATGCATAAGTTCAGCTAAACTGATGTAGAATTTTAACGCTGTTATTGCAGGGTTTTTTTGGTGGTTTCTGTGCTCATGTGTCTGTGCTCAACATCTGTACCGGCAAATGTGATCTGTCTTCAAACTGCAAATAATCTAATAAACTAAATCTCTATCCAGCAATGAGCAGCAAATGTGCCTCTTGTAAAACCTGAAGCATCATCACCAATATTTAATGGAAAATTAATTAATTTCATGTTCCTTTATTTTTTTTTCATCTCACCTTATTTACTTATTTCAAATATGTCACTTTCACTTTTGACTGATCAAATTCAGCTAATTTTCTCTTGTCTCTAAAAGGTGTTTCCTGGGTGTCAGTTATAGTTTCAGTAAAGGCTTCTGCTGTTACAGTGTTATTATAGTAACAGAAGGTTTTCTAATAAAGATTTGTGGAGGGTAATGTTTAAGGTAAATCAATGTAATTAGCACAGTGTAATAAAAAAATAATAAAAGAAAATCTCTACATTTACTTTAATTCATTTCTGCAGAAGTAAAAGGTTTGTGAGTGAGTAAACAAACGTTAAAACCAGTAGTCGTCTAGCAGGCGTTTTCATTCAGACTGACTCACAGTGACACTCAGCACAGGTTTAGACTCTCTGGGGCGAGTGTCTCCCTCAAGGCCACACCGGTAATATAAATCACAATGTTTCATAAATCACTCCTGTAGGGTTTAAAGCAGTAATTTAATGTAGTTGAGCATGGACATCTGTTTATATGAGGAAAAACCTGTAAATGACACACACACACACACCTTAAACCTTGGAGTGTGTTGTCAGTGTATTTCAGTTGTGTGTGCGTGAGTGTATTGAGTATATGTATACAAGGACATTCATAAGAGCCATAAAAGCAACACGCTCACCAGATTTGCACAAACCAGTTTAAAGTGGCCAGATATAACCATCCATCATTCCCCACACCATATTGAAAAAGAATAAATGCTGAGTGGAGCTGATTTATACTCACCCCCCTTCTACCATAAAAAATTATAGAGTTATTACATCCTGGGGAAATTCTATCACACCCAACCAGTTAAACATTAAAGACTCACACTCACTCTTAATAAACAAAACATAAACCATCACCAAGTATCTCAATATTTACACAGAGGTCACCTGAAATAATCCGCTGAATAAAGATCATGTGTGACCAATTGTTACGGTGGAGGCTCCAGCCTCCTCTCCACCGCGCCACCAGAGGGAACCATCACCGGATTATTAGCCGAACATACAACTGAACTACAACTCCCAGAATGCACTTACATGATGTTCTTCACTTCCTGTTTGCCACCTGTTCCGGATTAACGATCGCCTGTTTAAAACATATTTTAATGCTGTGATTTGCAAAGTCTTGATTTGCCATGTGCACTCAGTCTGAGTGTTTTCCCCTGTCTATTGTTTCTCTGCCTACCATGTATGATCTGCATTGTTTATTGTTTATTGATTGTTTGCTGCCTGCCCATTGTAATTTTGATTGCCTTACCGTTCTCGATTGTTTGCTGCCTGATCTGATCTTCTACTGTGTTATTGCTATTGATTGTTTGCTGCCTGCCCTGACCCACGATTGTACTACGATTGCTCTTGTGCTTTGCCTCCGTTGTGTATGTTTGCTGGCACCAACTATGTTTGTCGACCATTCTAATAAATTGCTGCAGATAGATTAAAATTAGTTTGACTCTTCGCTACACCATGTTGTTAAAGACTGACTTATTTCTGAACAAAAGTACAGCTGCTACAGAGAAAACACTCAAATATCAAACTCTCTGAGATAGAAATAAATAAAATCAATAAATCAATCAATTCTATATTATATATTCTGGTATCTGTAGCTGTGAAAATGTTTTTTTAATGCTTGTGTCTGAGAGGATCTGTCAAGAATATGCGGGGAAAGAACCCAAATGCAGACAGCGATTAACACAAAAAACGTTTATTTAAATAAAAGAACTCAAAACTTCCACTAGGGGCAAAAGGGAACAAAAGCAAACAGAAAATCAAATCGTAATATAAATAAACAATAATAAATTAAACACCAAATTAAACTCAAACAAGAAAACTACCATCCAAATAAAAGACAAATTTAAACCTTTAAATATACAATAAACAGAGACAAACACAAACGATGACAGACCTGACGCGAAACGTAGACCAGACACGAGAAACACGAAACAAACAACGAGGAACGAGATTACAACAAAACGTGGAAAGAACTCGGGATAACTACAAGCATAGAAGCGCACGGGAAAACGAGCACAGGTGAATTGATCAGACCAGCACAGGATGGCAGACACGACGGCATTAAATACAAAAAGGGAACAATGACGAACAGGTCGAAACATTAACTTAAATAAGGAAATGAGGAGACAAGGAAACAAGGAGGCAGGGCGATGACGCAAGACCGGAGAGCACATGGCAGCTGTAAACAACAGAGCCATGTGCTTCCACACAGAACACACCCAAAGCGTGAGTTCAGACTCTGACTCTAAACCGGAACCGAAACGCGACGAGATGAATCTAAACCTCGCGCTCTGACATATAACACTGACTGTGTCAGGATCCTGGCAAAACGCGATCTCCAGACTTGACAAGAAGCCAGGACCCTGACAGGATCATTAAGTGTCTTTTACACTGGGAAATATTTGTATGCTAATTGTCTGTTTTCATGCGGGGGGCTAATTAGTGGTGTGCTAGTGACATTACACGGTGGGAAATGATCCCTGCAGAGAAAACTGCAGGAAAGCAGGTGAAACACACACACAAATCCACTTTAACACAGTGTGAAACTGCTTTGACCTTTTGGCCTTCGTTCTTTTTATAACACAAAAACCCTGTTAGCAAAGGTTAGTGTCGCCAATGTTTAGTGGTTGCTAGTGTTACTTTTAATATATATACAGTTGTAATGTGAAGTGTGAAGTTTATAGGTAAAGTGTGTAATTATTTGAATACTAAAATACTTTTTATTATCCTATGGTAGGTTGTGGCGTGTAAACACTGCTATGTTTGCTGTGTTTGTTAGATTGCTCAAACATGTCAATTTTAAATTGCTTGATAGTTAATTTGTGCCAGTAAACAAGCACTCAGAACACAGCAGCACATTTAGCAGACAAACCCCACTGCCACTTTCCATACTAAATGTAAAAATCTAGTTGCTTTTGCGATTTCATTTGCTGCTGCTACAGAAATTACAGATTACTATTAATTACACATATATTATCATTATAAACTTTTCTTTTTTCTTTCTAAAGTTGCATAGTACAACAGGACTGCAAAATCATGTAAATATATGTAAATATATAGCAGGAAAATCAAGCCCACAGACTCGAGAAGGTTTCAGCTTTTTTCCAAACTTCAACCCCTCTCATTTTTATTCCATGCAATTGCTTGATTTCTCTCTTCCTAGGGACAAACTGCTTTTATTTATTTCCAGGGTGGTGATAAAATATCCATGCCGTTCACCACTAGCCTGGTTGCCGGCAGTGGAGTTGAAATTAGATATCTATAATTCAGTTCACACTTCAGACGACAGCCGTCACACTCAATGTTCATTGAGGAAAGATGCTTCGTCTCCAACAAGCATTGCATGAAATTCTCATCAGCAAAGTGCCGAATGTGAGCACCTGAGGGGGAGAATAAAAATCATAATAACAAAACGGATAAAAGCACAATGACGCTGACTGCCTCACTGAGGAACTCCACATTCTGTGGCATTCAAACACCACAGAGCAACACTTCCCAACACGAAAAGTTCTACATCACACAAAAACTGTATTTTGGGCACAATAATTACCCTGTCCCACCTTTAGTCTCGCTGTGTTCATGATTTGACACAAGGAAGCACTATTTGAGTTGATTTTGCTTTCGCTTTCCCTCTGTGATTGCGGCTCCTTTAGGTTATTGAATTTCGGTGTCCAATATCACCGAATAGCTCTCGACCATCTCTCGCACCAATATTTTCACTACTTTATTGCACATGAACAGACTTTCCTCTGAGGAGGAAATAAAGTATAAATGATCATCGCGGAGGGTGAGATAGCTATGGGAATCTGCTTGGATGGGTCGTCATGTGCTAACAGAGATTCTGGATGTTAGCACTCGGCTTGACTGGGCCTGTGATGGATTCTAGCAGCCAGCATAAACATAACTCTGTGACGGTAGTGATGAATTAACAAGGACACGATCCTAACACAGACACATCTTTGTGTAAGAGCAAATGCAGTCTTAACCTGCACATTTCCTTCATTGTTTTTTCTTGTTTTCCAGTTAAAATGTTCTAAAACAGATGAAAAAATGTCCTAAAACGGTTCTTTATGGCTGTCTAAGAGAAACAGCTGAGATATTGTTGAGATGTACTTTGTGGTTTATATTTCCAACAAGAAATGGGCTCAGTGCTTAAAATGACAATAATCAGACGTCATAATAAAAATATACTTTGGATTGTTTTATTCTCATGTTGTAACAATCCATTGTTGTCATTATTGCTTAGATTCTCAGAGAAAAAGCCAGTCTGATCCTGACGGGGTTTGGGTAATGAAAAGGGTGTTAAGAGACATATAATGGCAGGTGTAATATACACTGATCAATCTTTAATTAATCATACGTGCTGTGAATTTCCACTGAAGAATCATGTAGTCAAATTTTTATTTGAAAATGTGGTTTACGCAAATGTGTATAATTATGTGTATAACAATGTAAACTTCCTGTGTCCTCTTAAACCAAATCCCTTAAAAAACAAACTAAATGATGATTTTTTTGTTAATTGAAAAATGCCAAAGGTTTTCTGTGAGGGTTAGGTTTAGGGGATAGAATATATAATTTGTACAGCATTAAAACCATTACGTCTATGGAGAGTCTTTATAAACCACATATGCCAACATGTCTGTGTGTGTCATTGTGAGAAGATTGTGACGTATAGATAGAAAGATTGTTACTTTTCTTCATCTAATGATGAAAACCACAGGGTCAATATCTAAATAATGAGATATGGATATCATGGATATCACTGCTGGTTTATTTTGTGTGTTTTTCCAGGTATTCCTTGTTTACAGACAAATTGCTAACAATGCATAGTTTAAATATTATATATTTTAGGAATTAAGTATAATTATTATGGTAGTTTGCTATTCTACAATTTTCATCACCTATTTAATGACTTTTCTTTTTATGTGATCTCACCCAGGATATTCGGTTATGTTAATCAAAAGCTTATTGGCCATTTAGACATTAATTTTAGATTACTGCAGCCTTTGTAGAAATATGCTAATAGTTTACACATCAATAATGTTGATTAATGTTAAAATTATGAAGATAGTTTGTCCTATGTGTCATGCTGTGATTCGTTTATTAGTCCTTGTGTATATATAGCCTTTATGTTCCTTTAGTATCTGGTCTAGCTTTGTTTGTCATTGTACTACTGTCAGTGAGTTCTACGATTTTAAGTCAGGTTTAGTTAGGCCAATGTTTGTATTTTGTTAATTAAACTGCATTTGGTTTCCTAACCTTGCATTCAGTGAATGATTTATGACTGCATATGCAGTTTTTTATGTTTAAAGGTCAACTCAGTTTTATGTGGTAATGGCCGAAATGACAAGTGTAGCTGCGTGGATGCAGCATCATGCTACATATTTCAGGATTTATTGTCAAGGTAAAAATGTGCTGCTTGCAGCCAGCTATAATTAATGTTTTACACAAATAAAAGTGTCCAGTAACATGTGAGTTATTGAGATACAGTGAGTTTTACAGTGAATTTCTGTCTGGTCATGTGAACAAAACACCTTTAATTTTGACTCTTATGTTATAATCATATTTTTATGAGTGAACATGCTTTATATATAAGCATATGTTTAAATAGCACCATACATTTTTTTCTAAACTTTTTTAGAGTGTGTAAAGAAATAAAAAGACCAAGATGGCGGCATGGTGCATTGCAAGGCTCAGCGTCTTACCAGATTATTGATAGTATTGATACTTTACCTGGTTATTTTCTTCATGTTGGCTCAATTCAGTTACGCAAACTACACCTACAGCAAACAGTCACTTTTGGACATCAACAATCAGTGCTCCAACATAGTTCTGCACTATCCTTTTGACTTCTGCAAACTCCCACCGGAGCTACAAAGCCATGGGCAAACAGACTTTTTGCACTGACCGGAAGTGTTTGCCATCTGTGTCAAGACTGTAAACAAAGACGGGGGAAGTGTGCAGGGCGGTGCGCTAAGCTAAGGCTAAACCCACCCCGGCTAGCTTTTTTCTGCATCTTCCTTCCAATGTACGGTCTCTGATGAACAAGATAGGCAAATTACAGACATATTGTCCATAAAAATTTTGTTAGGTCTTAAAATCCTAACATATTCACTCTAAGGAACAAAAATAATCCCAGCTGACTCACTGTCAATGTTTATTAACAAAGTAATGTTCTCTATTTTAATAAAGCAATGTATCCGAGACACTTTAACAAAAATAAAAACTTTAGCTCAACAGGGAAACATAAAACAAACATGTAAAAAAAAAAAAAACATGTAAAGCCCACAATGAGACCCATCAAGGTCTGGCTTAAAGGTGCTGACTCCACTCTTCAGCATCAATTCCAGCACACAGACTGGATTGTGTTTGCCCAGGCCACCACAAACTCTCAGATTAACATTAACACTTACATCAACTCTGTCCTGAAGTACATCAATAAGTGTGTGAGACCTGACAAGCTCAATCACTGTTCTTGCTTTGATCGAAATAACATGGAGGTCTCCCACAAAGTGAAACTCCCACCTTATGACCTGCCTCTCAGAATGCTGTTCCTTGACTTCAGTTCTGCATTCAACTCTGTAATACCCTCCAAACTGATCTCCAAGCTCAGCCATCTTGGAATTAGAAAATCCCTCTGCAACTGGACTCTGAACTTTCTGAATAACAGACCACAGTCTGTAAAGTTAGATAACCTCTCCTCCATTATCACCCTGAACACTGGCACTGGTGTGCACCAACAATCTTGATATAAACACTCAGAAGTCCCCCCCTCAGTAGTGAAACGTGTCAAGTTTCAAGTTCCTTGGCATCCACATATCTGATGACCTCACTAAGCTGTAAACACCTCCCCCCCCTGGTCAAAAAGCAGCGCCTTTACGTTTTACAGAGTCTTAAGAAAGTTTACCTGTGCCCAAAGATACTCATGGACTTCTTCCCCGCCTGCTGAATTCCATCTAATAACACCTGCACTGGTTCCAAACATATATTATAAACATATATTTGCACTTCACATTTACACAAGTCTGTACACTCTCTAAACATTCTGTCTATAACACTGTACACTACCAACAGATTACTGTACAAAGTACTTCTACAGTCACTTATTTGCTCTAGTCACATTTTGCACATACTGTACATTGTTTAACGGTCACGTTATTTGCACTACTCACGTAACATCTATGTGTTATGTTCCTGTTTGCGTTTCCCGTCTTTTGGATTTCACCTCTTGTCTCCCTGCTGTTCTGTTCCCTTGTTTGTTGTCATGGTTACCCTGTGCTAATTACTAGCCCCACCCCCTTTTTAACCGGTTAGCTTGTCTTCCCTGTGTATATATAGCACTTGTGTTTCACTTGATTCGAATGTTTGTTATTTAAATGTAGTTTCTGTTGTCGTTCCAGTTGTTCATGTTTATTGTGTTTGTGGCTTTTACTATTTAAAAAAATAACTGGATCCTTGTCTTTGCCTTTTTTCCTTGCCTGCCTTGCTCCTTTTGTAACACCATGTTTGAAATTGCACGGTTAGGCTCCTTAGTTTAAAATGATCTAATTTTATAAACCACATGGATACAATTGTGTGCACATTACAGGAACCATAATCCTTCAGAAATTAAGTTAGTCTTTACCCTTACCTACAGTTACACTTACCTACAGAAGCCAGAAATCTGTGGAAATCTTGCAGCTGATGAACTTTCAGCATCTCATAAATGTAATTTACATTTAACTGTGCTGTAATATTGTTTTGTCATCATGATAGATGCTCATTAAGGCTAATCTGTCTAAAAGAGCAAGCGACAGATTCCGGCTTGTATCAGGACTTAAGCCTCATTTTATCTGTCAAACACGATTTGAGAAGCCATTTGTAATTTCAACAGTGATTGTGACTGCATGAAACACTCTTTATCTCACACTCTCTTTCTTTGGCTGTCACACAGGAAAGCAAAGCCAACAGCGCTCCCACACACACCAGCCCAAACTCGCATGCATGTAATCGTTTTTAACAAGAGATGTCTAAAAATACCATCCACTGTAACATGAATCAAAGATGCTGGCAACAGCGTTTTGTTAGAAATGAAGTGTCCTGCGATTTCAGGCTGCGCGCCATACATCAGGAACATGCAGATAAACCACCTGAACTCTGCTCTGATTGTTTGAGATGTGTAACTACTGGAAATTGATTATTACTCAAAGATACCCTATGAGACTAAACTGAAAGCTGTATCAATAATTATCAATCAACATCAGCCACAATGATAAATCATGCTGAAATATGATGAATCATGTTGATAATATAGGAGTAAAGTTTGCACAGTTCAGGAAAGTTTTTGTTTTATTTCCTATTTAGATTAAATAAAAATGAGAAATTTCAGTCCTAGCAAAATAAATACAGAGCTTCAATAAAATAGTAATAATAAAGCTGTTGTGTTATGTGTTATGTTTAATGTTTTTGATCAAGTTTATAATTATATGTTAATTTTTGTGAAAGTAAAATCAGATTTAAAATTATCTAAAAGATGATTGATTATCTGATCATCATTAATTATCTGACTACATAGACCTAAAATACACACATACACACACAAACACAGACATACTCACATATGTGGTTTATTTTCTCCTTTCCCAACCCTAAATATATCAACAATACAACTTCTGTGTAATCAAATCAACATGGCTGTAGGTTTTAGTCTATAATTTGTTTTCTTTTTGTGGAATTAAACCACTATGTTCTAATAATAATCATATTGTACATGTAACACAAATGTAACACTGTGGACAAGTAGTGTAACTTGACCTACATGAATGATACCTAAATTATGTGTCACTGTAATGATGGGTCAGAAGCACTGGGATCTATTTGCAGCATTTATTGAGGAACAACAGACAGGCAGGGTCAGTAACCAGCAGACAGTATAGCAGAGGCAAGGCAAAACCAAAACATTAAACAATCCAAGGTCAGGGCAGGCAGCAAACAGGCAAAATCGATAAACAATCAAAGTCAAAACACAGGCAGACAATAATACAATGATAAATGCTCAGAATTGATGGCCGGGGCAAATCAAGACTTCGCAATGAATGAGCGTTTGGGTGTGGTACATATAGGGAAGATAATGAACAGCAGGTGTGATGGTGGAAGTAATTAGTCCCAGGTGTGAGGCATGTTGGGAGATGGAGTCAGAATAGAACTAGTTAGTACTCTGGTGAGGGTTCCCTGTGGTGGTACGGAGGAGGCGGTGCGGGAGCCTCCTCTGTAACAGAGCCCCCCTCCTGCAAGCTGCTCCTGATGTAAGGAAAGTGGCTCAGGGGCCTACCGCGAGGTCGAGGGGCCGGCTTTCCCAGATGAGTCCTGTGGAACTCTTCTGTGAGAGTAAGGTCAAAGATATCTCCTGCATTGACCCAGATTCCTCAGGGTTGTACCCCTCCCCCCCAGTCAACAAGGTACTGGAGCACACCACAGGGCCTGGAGTCGAGCAGTTCGTGTATTTGGTAAGCCTCACCGTCAAACAGAATGGAGGAAGTTTGCTCTCTGCGCCCCTCCTCCAACTCTCCGACAGGACCACCAGCAGGTTTCAGGAGCGACATGTGGAAAGTTGGAGAGATACTGTATTTAGCATGTAAATTTATACGAAAAGATACTGGAGTAATTTGTCTGAGAATCTTAAATGAGCCAACATACCTGAGGCTAAGTTTCTTGCAGGGTAACTTGAGGCAGAGATCTCGGGTGGAGAGCAAGACCCAATGCCCTGGGGCATAGGTGGGTCCGGGTCGTGGGGTAATTGTTAGCCTGATGGGTCTGGCATCTTACAGCATGCAGGAGATGCATGATGCGTGTGTGCATGATCCCAGACCACCTTGCTTCGTTGTAACCAGTCAGTAACGGATGTAGGTTCATGGGTTGACCAGACCAGGAGAGCAGTGGTGGTCAAAAACCTCTTGAAAAGGCTGGAGGAACATCTTAAAGGTGGAGAAGATAGCGTTGTCCATTCTCCAAACTGCAGTAGCCCAATCCAGCCTTCCCGGTGAGTAATGAACAAATACAAGTGATGCAGCTTGATTCAGTGGGGTAAAGTGTGGGCTGCTGGTTAACAAAAAAGAGAACATTGGAGAAGGAAACCCTTGCACCTCCTTTGTCATCAAGTCACCAAGATCACCCTAGCAACTTCCAAAAACACTATCAACCACATTTGAGTTTTTTGCAACACATTACTTAAGCCCTTAACAAATGCATTAGTTAAATAACCAGCCAAATGACTGCACTGTACATCCGCTTATAAAGTTGAAAAATAGACCCACTGATAGCAATGTCAGTGTAGTTCGATTGCTCCCTGACTCGGTATCCTTAATCTGTTTTTGCAGACGAGTTAAAGATGCAGCTTAGCTTAGTCAGAGAACTGTTTAAGGAAGAATTCACCCCGATTGCACATAGAGTTGGAGTTCTGGAAGAGGATGTTCATCTGATAAGATATGATTTTCGAGAATCGAAGATAAAAGCCACCAGTCCAATTTCCATCTATAGCACCCACACGGCATCTAAGAGGAGAGTGATGACATTGAAGAAGCTAACTCAGGAAGAAGCCAAAGACTGTTACTTTGAGGACAGGTAGAGGAGTGTGTTCTAACTCTTTGCTTGCTGTCCATTTTGTTACTGTTCTTGTTTTTTTTTCACAGAGGGTGATTCTTCATTTTTTCAAGAATTACTATGCTTAGTTGTGAGTTTAGATGACTGTCTTGTGGTGCTAGGGGGCGATTTCCCATCCCATCCTGTCTTCACTTCCTGTTTCTTGTAATCGTCATCACCTGTTACACCATGATTAGTTTGTGTATTTAACTCCTGGTTTTGTATGTTCTAGTCGTTGGCATTTGACGTTGTTAGGTAGATTTCTTATGTTGGTTTTTTCTCGTGTGCTCTCTCTGGTTTATTGGATTTTGAGTTTTGGATTACCCTTGGATTATCGTGCAGACAGGATCAGGGAAGGGATCGCCCCGGAGCCAGAGCTGGAGAAGCCCATTCGGAGGTACGAGGCTACGGTCGAGGAGGAACCAGTGCTGGCGATGGCCTCTCCAACTCCCTGGCCTTCTTGGAAGCGGTGGCGGCGGAGCTCTCGGAGCGACTTGCAAGCTAATTTGTCTGGGTTCCCATTGGGCTCGGGGGCACTCGCTACTCAAGTCTGTGTCTGTGTTCCGGTGGCGGCGTCCGCCTCTCAAGTCTGTGTCCCGGCAGCGGCATCCGCTTCTCAAGTCTGCGTTCCAGTCTCCGTCCAAGCCGGTAAGCCTCTGACAGCTTGCTGCCAAGCTTACAGTGCTGTTGGCCAGGCGGCCTCCACCCTGCTGCCATGGCCATCCTGCAGGTTCATCAGGCCCAGGCACTCAAGCAGCGCCACGGGTAGTTCTGAGCTGGGGTTGATAAAGGTGCCGTTAGAACAAGTGTCCAGGCATGTTGTTGTGACAACGGATGCCTCCAAGACAGGCTGGGGCCATGTACCATGGGCAAGCGGATTCGGTCTCCTGGACCGGACCTTGGCACATCAGTTGCCTTGAGTTGTTGGCAGTGCTTTTGGCTCTGCGCCGGCTTCATCCGTTGCTGCAGGGCAGACATGTATTAGTTTGTACGGACAACACAGCAACTGCGGCGTACATCAACTGCCAAGGTTATGCTCACGTCGCATGTCCCCATGCAAGGTCAGAGAGGATAAGGAGCAGGTCTTGCTGGTGCACCTTGGGACAACCCCTCCCTGGCAGATTTCCCTGAGGAAGGACCATCTTTCTCAGGGACGGGGCACTATCTGGCACCCACGCCCCGATCTTTGAAACTGCCATGTGTGCTCTGTGGACAGTATGCAGAGGACCTAAGTGACCTGCCCCCGGGTGTGGTGGATACTATCACTCAGGCAAGGGCTCTTTCTACCAGGTGGGCTTACACCTTAAAGTGGTTCTCTTCACTGACTGGTGTTAGACCCCTACACTTGCCCAATCAGCTCAGTGCTTTTCTTTCTGCAGGAAGGGTTGGAACTGAGGTTGTCCCCCTTCCGCTATATTGGCCCAGCACCTAACAGTAAAAGGTAAGTATTTAGGGAAGCATGAGCTGGTCTTTACCCTCGTTCTCTGGGTTTCTACGGGGTGCCCAGAGACTAAACCCCCCAAAGCCGCCTCTCTTTCCCTCTTGGGATCTTTCCCTTTCGGGGCTACGAGGAGCCCCTTTCGAGCCACTTGAGTCAGTCGAGCAGAAGAGTCTGTCTCTCAAGACAGCGCTCTTCTGACAGCGCTCACCACTTTTAAGAGGGTGGGGGACCTGCAGATATTGTCAGTCGTTGATTCGTGCCTAGAGTTCGGGCCTGCCTACTCTCATGTTATCTTGAGACCCAGGCCTGGCTAAGTGCCCAGGGTTCCCACCATGCCTTTTAAGGATCAGGTGGTGAACCTGCAAGCGCTGCCCACGGAAGAGGCAGACCCAGCCCCTTCCTTGCTGTGTCCCGTTTGCACCTTGTGCATTTACGTGGACTGTACTCTGGGCTTCAGCAGCTCTGATCAGCTCTTTGTCTGCTTTGGAGGGCGGCAGAAGGGCAAGGCCCTCTCCAAACAGAGTTTGGCCCACTGGATTGAGGATGCTATCGCCTTGGCATACCAATCCCATGGCATGACGTGCCCCCCCGGAGTGAGGGCTTACTTGACCAGGAGAGTTGCACCCCCCTAGGGATTGGCGCATGCCGCCTCTTTAGCAGACATTTGCAGAGCTGCGGGCTGGACGACACCCAACACCTTTGCAAGGTTCTACAACCCCAGGGTGGAGCTTGTGTCCTCCCGTGTGTTGGGGCCCACTGGCTAGTAGGCGGGAGGACAGGCTTGGTGTCTTCGCTTGCATTGCCTCCCCCCTTGGATAGGGGGACATAGGCATTTGTATTCCTTCGCAGCGGTTTTCTAGTGGTGAACCCCTACGTTGTGTTTCCTCCAACACCCGTCGGCGGGCAGGCTCGGCAGAGGAGCCTCACGCCAGGCCCAGTACTTTTGTGTATGCCACAGTCAGCCTTTGTGCTGGGCTAGGTGCCCCATGTGTAGTGATTCCCCCTTGGTAATCCCACAGTATGGTTTCCCTGTCGGTGAATCCGTGTCTTTCCCTTGGCGCTGTACTTTCGCCAGTCTCTGTGGCAGTCGACCGTCCCAGTAGGTAGTACCTGCACAGAGACATTTCCCATAGGTAGTACTGCCTTGTCAGTCTATACCTCATTACCACACATTACCTCCTTTAGAGTGGTGTGGATGCAACGCCCTTCCTCTGGAACAGGCGTTTTCCCCAGTGTTTCTAGTGGCTATACCGAGAGGAAGGAGACCTGTGAACTGAGGTGCCTTCTCCTGGGGGGATAGGAACGATTGCCACAAACTCTCCGCATCCAGGCTCCGCACCTGGTTGCCTGCGCGGAGCACTGGGTAGGTTACAGAGGCAGGGGAACTGTTGTACCGAGGCACGCTCCGCCTGTCCGTACTTGCATTCCTAGCCTGTAACATGGGTTGACAATGTCGAACGTGACTGACTGAAAGAGAACGTCTTGGTTACGTATGTAACCCTCATTCCCTGAAGGAGGGAACGGAGACATTACGTCCCCCTGCCGCAAGCCTGATTCGCCACTGATTGACCAAGATACATCTCGGCTCCTCAGCAATAACCTGAATCAAAGCAAGCTGCGGCTGGCTTTATACACCCGCTTCCAGGTAGGCGTGACCCGGTCCGCAACTCTCTTGCCCAATGCTCATTGGCTCTTTCCTTTTGGGCTTCTCTGTTCAGTGGCGCGTTTTTTTCTACTCAAAGGTAATAGGGCCCTCAAGCAAGACCCCATCTGTCAGTCCGTTGATGTAACGTCTCTGTTCCCTCCTTCAGGGAACAAGGGTTACATACGTAAAAAGACATTATCCTCTTAATATTGTTTTGTGATATTGTAATGTAAATCTCTCTCCCCGTTTTTTTTGTATATGAGCAGATATCAGGCTCTGTTGTAAAAATTTATAAATTAAAAATGTTTAATAAATAAAGAAAAAAAAGAAAGTTGAAAAATTAAACCAAAAGAAATATTCTATGCACTTGATACACAGTGTAACGATGAGTCAGAGGCATTGGGATCAACATGCAGCTTGTTTAATGAATGTGATCAGACAGGCAAAGATCATACACCGGCAAACAGAGTAACATAGGCAAAACTGAGAAGCAACAGTAAAACAGGCAATGGTCAGCCAACAATCATAAACATTAGACAAAATACAAGGATCAGGGCGGGTGCCAAAACAGGGATAAATGATAAATAGTCCAGAATAAATAACAGTACAAACCAGAATAGATGAAATAACGCTCAGTAGTGATAGCCGGGTCAAATCAAGACTTTGCACAGAGGTTAAATAGACCGCTAAATGAGACACAGGTGACAATGCGGAAGTAATTTGTGGCAGGTGTGATGCATTGTGGGTCTTGGAGTCCAAATGACAGTGCTAGAATTCGGGAGAAGGTTCCCTCTGATGGCGTAAAGGAGGTGGAGTGGGAGTCTCCTCTATAACACACAGTGTGAAAAACAAATAACCATAACAATTACAAATCTATTGAGGCATATGTGTGAATGAACCAGGTGAAGCTGGTCATTGTGAGGCTGAGTGTGTTAGTGTGTCTGTGTTTCTAAGTGTGTGTGTTTGTTAGCATGTGAATTAGTGTGTGTCTGTGAGTGTGTTTCTAAAGTGTGTTTATAAGTGAGCGTGTGAATGGGTGAGTGTGTCAGTGAATGTGTGTGTGTTTGCCCTCAGAAATGAACCTACTCCATCTGTTCTCTGCATCTCAGAGCTTCAGCTGACAGGTAATTAATAACCAGCTTACGAGCAGCAGGATTCAACTTTCCAACACATGCCCCGTAATGTCTTCCCAGTCCTCAGCATGCTTCACCCCACACTTACAAACAAATACCATCCAAACGTCTAGATAGAAGAACACTGGACTGCTACAACGCTGTGAGGGATTAGCTCTGCTCTGTGCTTCTCTCACTTCCATCAGAAATTCCTTCCTGGTTCTGAAGAATCCAAACTCTTGGATGTCAGCCCTGAGTAATCTCTTTTTTACACACTGTGAAACACTCATTCTAAACTGCAGCTAATTTGACTAATTCACAATCACTTCATGTGAAGATGGTGGTTTGAAATACAGGTAAAGCACAGAAGACAAAACAGTAGGAAAACATTAACCAACAGCATCAGCCATGACAGAAATACAGCAAGTTATTGCATTCAAGTGAAATTTGAGATATCTCTTGGGGACATTACAACATCAAAGACATCAAGTCCGGAACGTACGCGCGTCCACCACTAAAGGTAAGGCATGCACTCACTGTTTACCTGGCGCTCGTGTTCTCGATGTTTCTGCGCAAGTACCCACGATCCTGAAGCGTGATACCAGCATTGGCGCTGTTGTGCTGCACGCGGGGGTGAACGACACAAGGATACGGCAGTTGGAGATTCTAAAAAGGGACTTCAAGACGTTGATTAAGACGGTAAGCAACGCATCGCTCACAACGAGGATTATCATATCAGGGCCGCTTCCTACCTACCGACGAGGGAGTGAAAGGTTTAGTAGATTATTCGCTCTAAACCAATGGCTAATCTCGTGGTGTAATGAACAGAAACTGCTCTTTGTTGATAACTGGGATCTTTTCTGGGAGCGTCCTAGGCTCTACCGCCCTAATGGACTACATCCCAGCGGCATTGGTGCGGCCCTCCTGTCCGAAAACATCTCAAGGACACTACGCTCTGACTGGTAAGCCAAAACTCTAACCTAACCAGTTATTATAAATGACATAATCACAGACTCTAAATTTGATATGCTCTGTCTGACTGAAACTTGGCTTAAACCAAATGACTATTTCAGTCTAAATGAGTCCAC
>JAZGTJ010009959.1:0-18715 GCA_036877575.1 Botia almorhae | reverse complement strand
TGGATCTAGCTGTACTATCAAAGTAGCTTTGATGCCTTTGCATTATAATTACGTAAGTGCATTAGTGCCGCAATTCGGAAATGAAACAATGTAATGATTTAATGCAACAGATACAGACCCTAAAAGTATTCTATGAGCAGGGTGGTCTGGATGGATCTATTACCAAGCAAAGCTAGTGTTAGATGTTGCAAGTTTCAATTAGTGTTGCATTTTGAGTGCACTGTATAGCAAGATGCATTTCTAACTCACAACAAACACAGGCTCTCCATGACTGCTCTTGAAACCTAATACAGGATTTCTACTGTAATATTACACTCGTCATAACTCATGATACCAAATATAACATCTAAAGTAAAAATGATGGTGCAAGGTACATGTTCCACTAAATTCAGTATTTAGCTGCAAAGTAATATTTAATACCACAGAGCTACAGAAATGTAATAATAAACAGGAACAATCAGCCTTTTCTTTTATTACAGAGATACTTTCCTTTGTGGTAGCGATGCCTTTCTAGTGAGCGTTTATGAAAATAAAACACACAGAAATCTTTCAGGAGCTCTTCATCCAGCACAAAAAGAAATATCAAGTAGGAGATATCTTTAATATCGCAGTAATTACTCCCAGACAGCAATTTAATGAAGAGCAAATAAAGACTTTTTTCCCTGAGTCTCCTGCTTTATTTTTTACTCCTGATTAAAAGGCCTCACTTTGACCTCCATTCCTATAGAGCTACAGAATATGTAGTAATGTAGCAAACTGTGCTCACGCTCACCAAAATGCATCTCTATGAACCAATCAAACAACTGTAGTTAAATATTTGTCTTTGTATCTCGATGGATTTTTAGGAGAAACATCTAAAACCAACAATCATAAGAATGAAAAGAAACTAATGCTAAATTAAATCTTTGCATCATTGCTTACACTGGATATGTAACATTTGCAGGCTACAGACAAAGAAACAGGAATGGGGCAGTCTCTGTGAAACCCCACTTAAATTCAGTTGAGTAAACAGAATGTTTTATGCAAATAAACTGCTGATTGCACATTCCAGTAAATGTAACTTTGTTTTAACGATCGTCACAAAATATTATTCCAGTTTTACAGAAGCTTCTGTATGAATAACAAACATAATAGTTAAGGCAGGTTTATTTTAGGTCTGTGCTCAAAAAGAAGCTTTGTGGGCTTCAGGTTAAAGGCAGTGAATTATTTCCTATGCCACTCTCAATACAACTCAAGAGTAAGGCACAAAGCACTGGTGTGGTTGCGCAAAAATATGTAGATGAGAACTCTGCAAAATCCCTCTTATATAACCTTAGTGTAGAAACAAAGTTGAGCACTCCAGACGTGCTCTTAAAGCACTCACACAATTTTAACAGCGGAAACAGACAGATTAAATATATACCCTCCTACTCCTCTATGGGCCTGCTGTCCTGCTCATGTGAACTGGCATCTTCAAACGCTGTTTGAAATGCAGACGAGATGAGAAGAGCAATTAGGCCGATTAGCACTGCAGATGTTAGATGCACACATAGCTGAAACTGTTCTGCACAAGCAGTATCTGTCAAGTGTGACATCCCCTCTTCTCAAATATTCACCCCTGGACTGGATTCTCATTGAGTTGGGTGCTATACTTAGAAAAGGCTGAATGTTAATGCATGACCACTGACATTCAAAGCTGTGGTACAGGAAATTGCTTTTTATTAATCCCAAACCATTGATTATTAGAAAGTAGCCTGCTTAATCTGGTGATGTTAAGACATTAGATTAAACAAAACAAATGTGCAGACACAGAATGACTTGGAGATAAAGGATTATGTGTTATATTGTGGGTTATATTTAGTTCTGGTCCTCAAATTTGATTGGATGAGAGATGTTCTAAGAGTAATGATATAGGACTAGAACAACACTGGGATGCCTATAAAATATAATAAAGCCACATGACATACATCGGTACACCTGTGATTTGGCAGTTGGCCTCAGCTGTGACATCGCTTACCTGTGTTAAAGTCACTGTAAATCACAGCTTCTCGTTGTTTACTGCTTCAGTTGCTGTTTCAGATTTCAAGTAAAAGCCAAAAACATCTTAGTTTTGTTGTTTGGATGCATTTGGGCAGGCTGTGATTTGCTCCATTTCACATCATGCCATTCACTGCGTTTATTTTGATCCTTGTAAAGCAAATAAGGCTGCCAAATTTTTTGATTATTTAATTATACATGTAGATTTGAATGAATACCAGAGCAAGATTTTCCTTTGTAGTGTGTGATGACAATGACTGTGTTTGTCTCACTGCTGAGTGTGTGGGCAGACTATGTCACTTTTGTTTTTGGCTGCCTTGAACACACTGGCCACATTCAAAGCTTAAGACACCCAGCTGGTGGGACTCCAAAGGCTAACATTTGTTTTAGCTGCAGTATAAGTCCTCTGATACAAATACGGAGGAATGAGTTTTCATAAGGTTTTGCAGTATGTCTTTCAGTATCAGACTTCAGGCTGTGTGAACAATGTAATAACTTCTAAGACCGTTTTTATATATAGTTTTGTCTGAACATATACAACTATTGCAACGCTAGTAAATACAGAACATTTAAGAGTTAAAAAATAACGTTTATGACAGAAAATGTATTTTAATTTAATCTTTAAGATTTTTAACTATTTTAGGTCACTCATCAAAACATATGTGATCAAAACACTCATCAAAACACTGGCATTGTTAACTTGACTGTATTAAAGGATAAAAAGGATTAAAGGATTTCCTTGCTCTTGTTGAGGTTTACAAGCTTTTTGGAATCATGCAGGATAACACAGAAGTTTTCAGGTTGTACACAAATTTGTTCTCTATGCCAGATGTAGTGCATGATGTCATTAGGGCAAAAGGGGATGTCCAAATGTGCTTGTGAAACAGTAAAAAATACATTTCAAAAACATATGCATTATCCCACACCTTAACTGATATGGGGAGGTTTTCCAATATGGGAACACAGCTGTGGGGATTTGCTCCATCAGGCCGCAAGAGAATCAGTGATGTCAGGCAGTGGTGTTGGTTAATAAAGTCTGTCTCACAGTCAGCATTCAATCAGGTGCCATAACATTAAGATCTGTTTTGTAGAGAAATTACTAGAAAAACCAAACCCATTAGAGATTAAAGATAGTGTCCATATACTTTAGGCCAAATATGTTCCAAAGTTCATGTACATTTCTATTTAAAAGCAGAAGCATGTTAAGCTATATATAATATAGGCTGTGAAAATATATGGCTCCTAACAGTTAAACACATCTAAACTTAGCCTAAGGATAATCCTTATTGGTTGGGGGCTCATCTTTCATGAGGATAAAATTTGAGGTATTTAAGGAAAGTGACATTAACTCAAAGGTCAAACCAACCGCTAGAACCACATGTGTCAAATTCCCCGGCTGCTTCATTTTGTATTTAAATCTACTGGAACTAATATGTAATTACAGGGACACAGAATTTCTTGTTATAGGCCTGAGGATGATATGTTGGAAAGCACTGCAGTGGAAATCCAAATGAATTTGTCAATGGCATGTAACAAGTACAGTAGGAATGTAAGAAGGATTTTTCAGCGTTGGCCTGCATTTCATATTTTCATGTTTTCTAACTCGGCTACTGCACACGCCATTTATTTTGATGGCGTTTACTTAACTAGCTTTTGTTTCTGTATGTTTATTCAAGTGCAAACCACTTTTTATTTGCATATTCATAATGGATGAATTATTTTACTTTTAACAGAAACTCTAGACTAATGTAACAAAGCAAAACCAAAACAACAATGAACCCCAGATTACTGCGATATTCTTCCAGTTCTGTCGGGGATTTGTTACAGGATTGTGGATTTCCTGAGACTTGTTCTCTTCTCAGTGGATTGCTGGCATGGTCTTTTGACTCAAGCTGTGATTCTTTCTAGAGACTCTTCATGCCAGCCTAATCCACTTGACCTCCACAAGTCGGCCAGAACTATTACTGCTGCTTGGCCCAAACCTTGTGGTCACCTTGACTGTGCTGACAACTACATTTTGGGAGATAGTTAAGGAATTAGCTTAGCAGTTACTGGATGTTCTAGTATGTTTTGCTGTGGTTGTAACAGGTGATGTTTCACACTGGATTTCATTCACTATCCTACAGTACATTCATGTTGTATTTGTGTGTAAAACCTACGTTAATATTTTTAACATAGAAAAAATCAAGATTCATTAATTCTCAATTACTTGCCATAATCACACAGTCCCTGTGGTCTTAGAATAACTGGATGACCCTACAATAAGTCTGAATAATAAATATAATTAACTGAAACTTTGTCTTGGATAGGTTGAGCATTATATAGCCTGTGTAGATATACCTGCATATAGCAGGTGTCTGTTGTGTTTCATCTGGGTTTGAGAATGGCACACTTGGCTTTACTTGTGAGTGTTTACTTGTGAGATCTTGTGCGTGTATGCTTGCTATGCTGAGTATGCCACATCTTAAGAGAGAAAAATGATAATGATGATACTGGTGATACTTTTTCAAGAGTCAGGAATGGCTGTACAGGTAAGGTCATGGGAAATGCCCTTATATGTAGATTATTTAGTACATGCCCTTATGTACTACTGAGTATGCACTACTGAGTATGAGTATATGGTTCCAATGTTATAAGAAACAAGGATTAGAAAATGTTTGCACATCCACAGATGTTGTGAATCTGGCAAATTTAGTATAAGCAGCTTGTTCTGCACATATAAGAACACTAGTGAATAGGCAGAAAGGTTATACATTTTATGTGACTATAATTTACAGTTCAGAAGCCTTTAGCCTAAAAGGTTATGCAACTACAACAAATGCTACTGCCCACATATATCCTTTGCATATTAAGTAACTGATGGCTGTGATAAGAGAAAAACTATGTTTGCTATGTTAAAATGTATTGTTTGTTGGTTCTCAAACACTTGCTATATGCCAACAGGATTGAACAGGCACTACAATAGAGATAATCACAGTTATAATCAAATTCAACAGAGATGTGATTTCTCCACTTCAGAGAAAAGTAACTTATCTGATCAAATTATAAAGAATTTATTCTGGCTTGATTTTACTCTGATTATCTGTTGCTAAATTTGAGTGCTTCCATAATTCAATTAAACTTTAGTGCAAAGCATAAGAATCAGCCACACAATGTTTTAAGCATTTGCCAATTCGAAGAGCCCTAATGCCATTATTCTCATACAGCATGCGGAAGGCAATGTGAACAAGTGTGAGTGAATAGTTCATGATTACCACTTTGTCAGGGCCTCTTGTTGGGCCCCCAGGTGACACAACTCAATATAACACATACATTTGATATGATGCTCATGTTGATAAGCATAAATTGTTACAATTTTCACTCTTGCTTAAAACTGGAGAACATTCTTTTAGCATGTTGCTGTTCCCAGCGCTGAATTAGATTTTGATTTGATTCTAGGCCCTAATTCAGGTTTATATAGATTACAGAAAATTTAGATAATGTTTACATGAACCTATTTTGTCAATTCGAATAGGTCCACTTTGAAGGCAGATTTTCTACAATTCCAATAATAAACTCCATGTGACAATCTGTTAACATCTGCATCACATGTATCCTGAATACATCTTAACACATGTGAAAATCAGCTTTTAGCGTCACTGTTAACAAAACAACAAGAGCTATGTAATTGTCTTTTCCCCATGTGTAATAGGCATGTTTGCCTTGTAAACAAATCTAAAAATATAACAATGTTTTCTTCATGTTGCTAACTTAAGAAAGAAAAGAATAAGAAGCAACATTAAGATATTCTGTGTTGCTTAAACATTAGCCTCATGACCATTCATCATAACTAAATATCTCTGGGTGAGTACATGGCAACAATTGAACCAACAAATCTCAAATACCAGAACCAACATCTAATTATGTGTTTTGTTTTATAGATGGGGTAGAAATGTCATTTTCAGTGGTTTTCTTGTCTAAGGTTAAAGATAGCATTTCATGTATCATAAATTGTTCATATAATTAAATCATACATTCACATGTCATTTTGCATATGTTCTCAATTACAGTCTGGAAATAATTCACAATAAAATTATAAGTCTGGATTTAAAATTAGGGTTAAAGAATAAATCCATAAACAAAAGATAGGTAAAGCGTATTTGCCTTTGGAACACAAAATGTTAACACTTGTAAAGGTACAGTACTGTCTAGTTTAGGAACAATACAATATGGCACTTTACATATGGAAATCCTGTCAAATCTCAGTTGGCCTCCCAAACAATTGTTCTGTTGTTATTTTCTAGCTATTGTTTAATGTTGTTGCAAATCACAACTGAACATTACCAAAAACGTATTTATGTAACTGACAATAAAAAGTATCATCTCATTGGTTACAATATTTTGTTCTGATCCACTGCTAATACTGTGTCTTGTCGTCTATTATACTGTAATATGGATAATTAATTAGCAGGTGGTTAGTAGGACACAAAAGGTGGTGACACTCAAAGATTGTTTTAAAATACCAGGACACTCCAAACACCACTGTGCAGTGTACAAGAAACTCAAGAGCTGGTTGTACACCGAAGAGTGTCAGATTGGCGTGATAAGTGATTATTCTCTGACCTTCAAACACCTCAATGAAATGCTTTGACAAATCCAGGGAGGACTATAATGCATGGAGAAAGATATCAGTTAGCAATCCTATTCATGTCTTTGGCAGTTGTTGACTTTTGGAGAGACCACTTTGATTGGCTGTAAAATGTATACAATAAAACATTTGTGATTTTATACATTGCTCACAGACTTTTTATTTATTCTGAAGCATGGCTACTTTTCAACAGCCGTCAATACATAAATATGCTTTTGTAAGCTGAATCGTGTAGTTACAGTGTAGTTTCCGGCTACAGAAACAAGCCATTTATGTTTCCAATTATGTTTCCTGTGTTGATGCATTTCCTAATAAAATAGGAGGATGTTAGGCCTGGACATATCGTATGATTTCAGCCTTTAGTTCACATCACAGCCTGGCAAAATCACATTTTAGAGTTTGCACCATGAACAAAAGCAGTGGAGACACATTCAACGGTGTAGGATTTGTTGACGTTACCTTCGCCTACGCCTGAAGACCTGCCAGACCCAGAGGGTGATGAAGATTTTTAGGGTAAAGACATATCTATTAAAGCACAGATCTAAGGTTAAAAGTTCTGATGGAGAGGCCCACAGTCTTCATCAGAAACTCATTGTCTCTAAATGATACCATCAAATGATTTGTGTATGATTTTGTAGCTGATTTCTACTTGCTGTTCTGATAGTTAAGAATAAGGAAACATCATTCTAGATAGCATTTTATTGACTAACAATATGTGAAGGTGGATGATTCATCTATATTCCAAAAAGAGACGGTAAAAGTAATATCTACTAAATAATATTTAATACTTAATCTACTAATAGTTTTTTGTCACTACGCCTGTATACGCCTGCTTCAGGACTGTACATTGTACATCAAGTGGTGACCCAACACTGTTCCAGAACTGTCCACTGTTTATTCTACAAAATTGAATTTCTGTGGTTTCATGCTCACAGCACAAAACACACTGGTTGTCACAACCCATGTTTATCTTTTTATGTAATTTGACTGTTATTTTCTTTCACCTTGCATAGTTTTGTTCATGGTTCTTTCAAAGATAAGAGCATGTCACGAAACCTTTTCATGGTATCTGCTCCTAAATCTCTTGTAGTACCCAAGAAACGCCAAGGTCACGAGTCTCATTTCTAGACAACGTACAGTGATTAAATGTATAGCTCAAATGCACTGTAAATAGCTTTAAATAAAAGCATCTGCTAAATGCCTAAATGTAAACATAGACAGTCTATATCAAGTGACAAATGAGTTTGACTGGATGTGCAGCCTTTTACATTAACGACAAAATTTTTTGGTGTTATGCTATCTACGCTTGATTATGTGATAGATTGTGTTTATTACTTGCATAGCATTGTTTTGTCTCTGGTGTCCACGGCCCTCAGAACAGAGCTGAGACCCAACAGAGAGATTCACTGCACTAGCATACAGATAGCCTCATACAGAGCTGAATCTGCAATACTCACAAATTTGATTTGATCAATAATAAGCCTTGATAAGACACTCATCACTGTCAAAGTTCATCAGTAAGTCTTCACAACTAACACATTTCTAACAGAATTGATCAAATCCGAAAGGCTACTTTAGAGGGTTTCACCATTTCAAGAGCAGAGTGAAGCAGGTATACACCAGGGTCTGGGCATTTAAAAGTCCCCTTTGAAATTTCAATCCAAAAAGCCTGCTAGAACCAGCCAACGACGGATGCTTTTGAAAACTCTTACCACCTTTGGCCAGCAGAAATGTTTGTTGCAGTTATACTTCCTGTTTTCTTACTCTTTCTTGATTTCACCTCACACTTCCAAAGACTGTTTAAAGTATAATTCCTGCAGCTAATGAAGCAATACAAATGCTTCTGTTGTCTTCACCATGAACAGGTGCAGAGATGCATTCGTCTCAGGATTACTGCTGCTCTTGTTTAACATCGGGGAATGTTACGCCCCCGCTTTGGCAAAATAAGGTGCCATCTTTGAGGGCGTCTGAATGCCGGGGATTAATTTATAGATAATTAATCCCTGATAAGAACAAACGCGAGATATACGTCATTCCAAGATGTTCTATTCTTCTGAGGTGTCATTAGAATCACATCACCTTTAGTTTGTAATGAACAGAGCATTATGGGATTTTCCCAGTAAGATCACCATGATAAGACCCGTTGCACATTAGCAAGACTGTTTGTAAGATTGACTTGCTTTTAATAACCTGTTTTTGTCTCCGTGAGATGATTATGTGGAAAAAATGTAAGCATGTGAGTCCTCAGGTCCTGAGGGAAACATCATCTGCTGGTGAAGCTGAAATGAGTGATTTCTATTGTCCAGTTCTAATGTCCCTCAGAATCAGACCACCCGCATCCCGCATCCCCTGACTCCACATTACACACTCATGTACATACATCTCAATGAAACATAGTTTTATATTTAATATTTCTATACTGTTTTATATGTATTTGATATTATTTGCATTACTTTGCTATAATCACATGCAACATGATCTGTAGGTTTACAAAAATGACCAAGGTGACCAGCCAGTCAGGTTTGTATTTGATATATTATTCCGTCAGGAATGTAAATGTAGCTGGTTACATTAATGTTTCATTTTTATATTACTTATATTTTCCCTCTGGAGTTTTTTTATTTATTTAATTCATTTAATTTTATTATTTTGCATCAGGATATTAAAAAAGCCATGAGCTGATACATATAGCCAAAAGTCCAGCCAAAAGCCATAGTTCCATTAAAAATATCAGCAGGCCCCAGTTATGCAAATTAAACTACAGGCAAAGAGTGTTTTAGCTTTGGCTAGCTTTCTGAACAAATGGCAGGCCACTCCTCTGACACTGTTGTTTACAGTTTGTCACTAAGACAACACTAGACAACACTATTTTTTGAGGTGTGGTCTGGCTCATGTTTCAAGGAAGCAAACATTTTATTCATATTTTTTGTCAGTCAGCATCAGCACAGAATGTTATTTTTTTATAGCAGAGGTCCATAAGTCCAAAGATTTAATCCTAGGAAACATTATTGGACATTACCAAGGCTGGAAATACAACATGGCATTCTGCTGCAGGAAAATGTCCTTCAGATAAGATCAGAGATTATACAGCTGGCATCTTGGAGCGGGAAATTCTGACAGGATGTATTTAGCAAAAGTCCTAATTTTACCTTCTCATCTCTCCACAACACACCACCCCCACCCCTATCTCTTTCACACACATACACGCATACACACACACTCACTTTCTTCCTCACTCTTTCTGTAACATATACACAAACCAATGACTCTAAATGCAGCTTTAATCTCACAATCCATCTGTAAGCATACTTTGACAGATGGGAAGGAAATCATGTCCTTTTTAATAGTAAAGCTGGAATTTTAACTCCTGTCACTCTGTGGCTGGATTTGTTTTGGCCTAACAGCAGGCCCCACAGGGAACATTTAGTCATTTTTTTTTTTTTTTTTATTTACATTTACATACTGGAACAATGTTCCAGTACAGTCAAAGGCTCTCAGCTTCAGAGAGTTAAGAAGCCAGTGTGACACATTTACTCTGATCTAAAACAATATTTGGAGTAACTAACTAAAAATAGTGATGGTGGTTACAGTAGTTCAGATTCCTTCAAAACAGTATACTTTTCCGGCTGTGTGTAAATACAGAAATAAAGAAAATAAAGGTGAAAATCATTATTTACCAGTCCCCATGCAAAGAGCTTAATGTGGCATTTTTGTATTTATTTAATTATAAAATATTTAGTTTTTGCCAGATGTTTTAATAATGTTTAACTCATAAATTAGGGTGTAGTTATTCTAGGTTTTTGAGTTGTTTTACATTAATTAGCTACTTAGTGTTGGTTATCGACAGTACTTTAAAGTATAAATTGTTTATAGCCAGGAAAAATACAGATCCAAAGCAGCTTCCCCAACACTAACCCTAAAATGTTTTTTAAAGAAACCGACAGGTGAAAAAAATCAAAACCTTTGTTACAGTGTCCCTTTTAATTAAGTGTTTGAGCGATGGGCTGATATTGTTGTTGTACTGTAATAATTTCTACAAACTAACTGCCTCAGAACAGGTAATTGTTCCAACATGACACAATTCCATTACGCTTCTCCTGGTTCCCAGGTGGTTCCTCTATCCAGCGGTCCTTTTGAGGCTTGTTAGCACACATCTATTGATTTTTCTTTGCCTTTGCCAAATCTTCTTTCATGATAATGGTGTCGACTGTCATAAGTACGACTCGGTTAACAAGCTTTTGACAAGCAGTGTGTGACAGTAAAGTTTACCAAAACGTAATGTGTCATATTGATCTTATTAATTAATGTAATTATGCTAAAGGAGGGTAAATGGCTGTAATAGAGTTAGAATAGGCTTGTTTTGACAGTAATTTAACTCTGTGTGCACCAATTAAACACATTTAACAATATAAAGCTCTTTAAACTTGAATCATTCATGCTGCTTTCTCTCTCTTTATCTCTCTCCCTCCCCCTCTCTTTCTTTATGGTTAACAACACAGTGGTAAAATGGGATTTACCAGCTATTTAGATTAAGTAGGTCTATAATACAAGGTTGAAACAAAGTTATCCATTAACGTGTTTTGCTACCTGGTTCTTACTGCTACCTGCCATCATGAGTTTGGAACACAATATTTTAAGCCAATCACCTACATGGAAAATGTCATATGACTAATCACTTTCGAGGTGCAAGGAAATGTCATGACAACACTGATTGGCTGATGGCACTTTGGTATGTTTGATTTGAACAGACTTGGCTTTCAGTTCAGTCCCATGGTACTTTGATGTCATTGGCCATTCGGTCTACGTAGTGCCGCTTCCAAGCTGAACACACCTTTTACTGGCAGCAAACTTGGGAGAAGTTTTTAAACACAAGTCATTTTATGTTTTTAAAAGCCCTCCAAGAAATCTGCCACTGGCAAAACATCTATAATACATTATATTTGAGATATATTTGATTATATTTGAGATATTTGTATGTTTCTATGTTTGGCTACAATCGAAACGGGTTAACCGGACTCTGCTAACCAGCCACATTTTGACTTTGATCTACCATAGAATCAAACTGTAATTTTTCAATCTTGTTTGCGCTTGTGCATACCTAAGATGGTCTTTTAAAATAATTTGAGCCTGACAGGTCCAGTTACTATCCACATAAGTTGAACGTGTAATATGAAAAATGTGCACTAACAAAAGTGGGTTTGAAATGTCACAAATGTTTATAATGACATAATTTGAGTGAACTGTGTGTTTCTGTAGTCCCACTGGTGGAGCATTGTGTTACCAGTACAAACTTTGTGGATTTAATTTGCAGGGAGCACACATACTGATAAAATTTATACCATGAATGTACTGTAAGTCACTTTGGATAAAAGCGTCTGCCAAATGCATAAATGTAACAGTTTTAATGCTGTTGTGTTGCACTGTAGTATTCTTTGCTGTCACTGATTTTAAAATGTCCTCCCTCTCTTTACAAATGTACCATTCCATTACTGCTTTTACTTAAAACCCTCTGTTTGAACAGCCGGAAATAAGCTTTTGTAAGGTTTTTAAATTCTTTGATATTTACACTCTCTCCTACTTTCAGCTTTTGCCGTCTTAAAATGGCATTTCCCTTGCTGCTACCCATCCATGTGGTAAATTTGACAACCTCCTCTTCATATTCTGGAGTCCGATGACAGCTATGATTGCCCACGGGTTGAGCTTGAAAAAAAACAATCCCACAGGTGCTGATTTAAAGACAGCCACAGACTGTTGAAGGGACACACGATACAAGCACTCAAATGCTTTTTGAGGTGGTTTTTCAGTTGTATTTTGCTATGAGACCGTTTTGTGCACATCATTCTAATAGCTCGGTAGGAAATTGATTACTTGTGCTAAATCCTTTAAATAAAATTACAGAAAAAATATTTATTTATATTTATTTGTAACAACAAGCTATGATCTTACGAATGAGCTGTTCGTAAAAAGTGCATTTTTATTCTACCTCATTTACATTGAAATTTAGTAAACATTTACATTGTTAACCTGGGAAACCTTTATTTCTGTAAATTTAGACTGGTTCATCTATACAGAATATGGAAAATGTTTTATATTATTTATTATGTTGTGCTCTCCCAAATGGCCAAAAGGCCTGTTACAGTGATAAGAAAAGGAAATCTCATTAACAGACAGAAAATGTCTCTGTTTATTCTCTTACTGCACCTTTCAAAATCAGCTCAGTCTTTTAAAAATTCAGAAACAGCTGCTGTAAATCACCATCAATGGTTTTTAGACCTCAGCTGTAAATATTTTTAGCAGAGATCAAAGGATGTTCAAAACACAAATTTATTTGTCACGTTCACACTTGAACGTCACACTTTTGTCATTATTTGTCCGTGTTCCTGACATATCTCATATTTTAGAATATGATAAATGCTGCCAGAATCACTTGAAAGGAAGAGTCGTATTGAAATTGATGCTTTAAACTGGCCTGACATCTAAAATGAGATGGAGAGAGCGAGCGACGGTTCGATCATTTCCTCACTCTAAAATAAATTGTCTGGCTGGCTGAAATTAGACATGGATTAGGTTCTGCTGTTTATGGTCTCAACCTTGATTGTTTCCAAGTTCTGCATTAAGGTAATATCCATCAAACTGGAGGGCTTGATAGATAATTCTGACATTTGTGTGCATGCATAGCATGCGGATGTTACCAAGCGCAGCAAGAAAGCGATAGGAAAAGCTGTTATGTTTGTTAGTAGATTCTGATCTAAAGAGCGTGCATGCGTGTCTCGCTGGGGTTCAACTTAATGAGCAAAGAGCAAAACCCAAGGCAAATGGAACGCCTGCAAGAGATTCATTAAGTGTCATAATGTATAAATATAGAATCCCTTTTAATGATCAAAGAAATACAAATGAAGACAATAGAAGAATTGTAAGTATTTGTTTCAAAATAACTGTGTATGGGGAAAATGTGTGTTTACTATTTGGTGGGTTGTTCTTTTTTGTCATAATTTGTATTTGGGCAAATTATTTTTTGGGTATTTTTTTTTCTCCTGTGACTTTAAGAATTCTATATCAATGCTGTCATCACATGTCAGATGAATAATAACGGTAACAGATTGTGGGTTTGCTGTTCTGTCCAATATAGTCAGTGCAACCTCATCTCTCAATAACACGTTTGTAAAAGCAGTATATTGTGACAGGTTCACAAAACAATCTGCATTGAAATGTGTCTCTCAAACTGATAGGCCTTAGATGACAAACAAATCACAATGATGGGCTTGTTTATCGCTCAATTCCTTTTTTCTATAAGAGCGTCTTTAACGTGAAAGCAAATCAAAATCTCAAATTCACATGCAACATTTAGAGGAAGAGCACTTCAAACATCTTACATGAATTCGGTTGTTGTGCTTAAACTCTGAAGTTACACCGGTTGTCTTAACACTTGATGCCAAACAGCGGGATGTTGTTTGTTTTGATGTAACATGCTCAAAGACTTCCGCTGGCCTCGCAGAAGAGTACTCAACCAGAACACATCCAAATCGTGTGCTGCACTTCACATGATGCTTTGTGTGGCGCTCCAGTCAGGATAACTTAACTGCAGAATGAGTTCACCTGAGTGCAGCATTACAACACTAACATTTGAACGTATTTCCAGCAATTTACTGAAGTTGCTTGGCATTTATAGCAGGCCCTCATAGCTGTCTGCCTCTAAATTTGAGGTCTGTTGTTGGCCATTTTTGACAGTTTGTGACTAAAGCTAGGGGAGACTATTTTTCGATGCTATTTTCTTCATAACTTAGAGTCTACTACAAATTCACTTCCCATCTTCTGGTATAATAACCATTTAAATATGACTGTACTACATGACTGTACTAATAATAGACTTTTGTAATGATAATTTCTTCACAATTCAAGTCAGTGTTACAATCCCCCCATTAGGCGAAGGGTAATTGCAAGAGTGGTTGTAATTATGTAATCTAACATAAGAGCACATCTCAAAGTAATATTAGTGCTTTAATACTGTCCTGAACAATGTAGTACCTTTTTATGGTACTAATTCTTGTAGCTGTCAGGAAGGTTTAAATCAAAAGCCTAAATGGAATTTACATTAGAATGATTTAAAGCTGGTTAAAACTATTTTATTAAAATACATTGATCACCTGATGGATTAAACACAGCACTCATCTACTGTGCATACTTTGATTAAAGATTACATTTTTCAATTCAGTCACAGAAGTTGTATAATTTAACCAGTGTGTTATAATTATCCCCAACCTCAAAGCACTGATAAAATCTTTTATGGTAGTTACAAGCGACAGTGTATGCGTCACACATTCATGATAACTTTAAATCAACAATGATAAAATAGATGAGTCTGGTATCAAAGGCATCAAAACTTGGACAGAATAAGAAAAATATTGGACATCCAAAAGAGTTTTTACATCTTAAAGTTATATTTCATTTCTGAGATGTGATATTTTTCTGAGCTTTATTAAAAAAAGAAAAATTAAAGCTCTTTTAAAAAAGTCTCATCAATTTAGCTTATTTGCAAAGAAACTGAATGTGCTGCAGTTGCTCCAATTTCTCCTTTTTGGTTCTAAGCCACATATACTCTGTGACAGTCTTATGATTGAAAGTGTTCCAAAACCTAGCCTACCTGTACAGCATTTTAATGCCCCTTTGGCATGCTCCCAATAACTCGTTTTTGGAACATAACTTCTATAAACTAATTGTCCCTAAAAAGAAATTGCCATACATTTCATTGATATAAAAATATAAATATCAAGTATGTGTCACAAGTCCTTTGCCAGACTTCACCTTATTTAATATGATGTACAGTAATCTCAAGATTATTGCTGGTGCTGATCCTCCAATCATCAGGGTTTTAAGGATGAAGGCTGATTTGCAGAGCGAGCAGGTAGACTAAATCAGGCAACATGCCCCATATACATTTAAAGTACCTTGAATTATTCCCCACCTGTCTGGATTTTCTCATCTGTTTGATGTAAAATGAGCAAAGGATGAGAGCATTTCTTCATCAACATTACATCTGTGTTGCAATGTTAATGATATGTAAAAAAACACCAGCTGATTTCTGAGGAAAATTGTACAACACTAAGGAAATTCATAATTATAATAAAAGAATTTACACCTTTTACATTTTGTTTATTTGTCATTCACTTTTATCCAAATCAATTTACAGCGCATTCAACATTTTGGAATATGTGTCTTACTTGGGATTCGAACCCATAACCTTAGCATCACTAGTCCCATGTGTCAACAGTCTACCAGCTGAGCTAAGGGAACAGAAACCGTTTTTATTATCAGAAAACAGTGTGTTAATAGTTCTGTTTTCTTTTTATGCGCTAGATTGACAGTACTGATCTGCCCTGCAAATGTCCAAATAGCCATTACATTTCAACCCTGAAGTTTAACAGCTTGGTGCTCTGAAGCAATTTACCGAGTGTGAAATAACCACCTCTGAACAAAGCAGAGCATTTATAATGTATGATTACTCTACAGCCCTCATTCATAAAGCTGTTTAATTGCCCACAGCAGATATAATTGGATTCACCTCTACTAAACTAAACTAAAGCCTTTTTCTGACTTTCTGATCTCCAATCAGGGGATTTTCACATGTCTGAGTCACACGCCGTTTTGCATTGATGATCAGCCCTTCGTTTCTTTATCCTCGGAGGTGTGCTAAAACACAACAGCCCTGAGACTTAAAAACCACTTAATAGAGCTCTCCTCCCTCAGAAGTATCGCTATGAGGCAGGGCTGCCCTCACAGACAAGCTTTTCTATTTCTATAGACATCTAACTCTCACCCCCTTCGAAATGCCACTAAATCTCGTCTCACAGTTGAATTGATCTTATTTATCTGTTACTGAGGTGTTTGTGTATACATAATCATCTTTTTGTTTCCATTTCTTTCTACACTGTGACCCTGTTCTTGCCTCAGCGGTACTTTGACCTGATTCAAGATTAGGTCGTGGCTTGGGGGCCAGTGGAGTGTGAAATTAACTAGCCAAACTAGCCATTGATAATTCACAACATCAACGCATGTCTGTCCACTTTTAATGAGGTACAAAATGACATCCGGTATGGCATAGGTGCTACATTGGTCCTCATGCTCAAGGGTCTGACTGTGTGTTGAAGCAGCAAAACAATTCAGATCCTTTGTTACAATAAAACGAAATGGATTGCAGAAACTGTGCACATTTAATCAAAGTAATGGTCTCTTGCACCAATACAACTTGATTAAGGGACACTGTGAAAACCGTTCAGCCATTGTTCTCACACAGTTTTGTTGATTTTTGTGCTGTTTATTGTTTGTTGTTTGTTAATCTCAGAAAGGTCAGGTTATGATAACTAGCCGGGAATAGTTGGCTGGGTGTGTGAGTTAACAAGTAAAAATGTTGATGCAGTAGATCACAATGGAAGCAGAAAAATTGTGCTTAGCCAATCAAAAAGGAGGTGCGGTTAGAAATCAAAATGCCATAGCAACACTGTAGAGCTTCAACTTTATAATGTACAAAGTCATCTCTTATGGAAGGACGCTATAATGTGACTTATGGTCTAGACTATTTTCAAGTGAGCTAAAGACATAACTTAGCAAATATTTAATGACCAGCAATTAACCAAAGTTAACAAATGCTTATTAGGAAAAAAGAGAATCAGATTTATGAATTAATTTATATAATTCAATAATTTACATACTCTTCCAACAGCTCCATCAACAGCCATATTATATTCTTCCACACAATGTTACTCAAAGGATTATGAAAAATAAAAAGCAAAAAAGAATACAACAATGCTGTATTATAGACAGAGGCACTATAGTAGATTAAGTGTTTTGCAAACTATAGAAGGATGTGAATTTGAACATATGCTGCCTGTTAGGGGAACATTTTTAAGGTTTAGGATGCAGCCATTAAGAGTCACATAAAAAAAAAAATCACACACCGAAAGGAGCTTTAAAACAATTGGCTATGATTTAATTTTTTGTTCATTTCCCAATAGAACTATAACTATTCTAAAAACGGATATCCAAAAGATTCCCTTACCCCTACTCTGCGTGTCGGTGTCACCTTTCCAACCCTAAACATACACATTGCCAGAGTAAAAGAACCCACATACCGAATGCAAATGATCTTTAAAATGTACTACAGGGTGACTTACATAACCACACTATATGACAGTAGTGTAATCACATTCTATTTCTTGACTCCCTGGATATTTCCCTGGATATGAAGAAATCCACAGGGGCGATGGAGCTACTTATATGTAGGCTATATGTATGCTTGCATCACACGCAGGATGAGTATACACACACTATGATAGTGAGGTAGTTTCTTTAAGTGTAAGACAAAACAAACGGTGACACATAACACAAGAATCATCACATATTTGATTGTTATATTATTAATTGTTCTTATCTTATGGTGTCATTACCTCATAGATACAACATACATTGGGGAGGTATATGGCTTGCTATGGGAAGCTTTATAACTGTTTTCTAGTTTTGTGGGTGGGAATTCCATTACAATACATAATACAGAAGCTGAAGCGATGGTTAGTTTCCCAGAATGCTTAAACTGTAATGTAGTTTAATAGCAGTTTGATATTCCCAATTTTCAATTAAACATGAAAAATGAGGGATATAATATCCCAGCGATACTGACTAATTAATGATACACAACGTCTGAAGATTGCAGATCACTCAATTTTACACTTTAAATGATTCATTTAGGTTTCCCTCTGGACTAGAGAGATGCAAGATAAGATTTATGATATGAGGTCATAGGGGAGAGAAAGAGAAAGAGAGAGAGAGAGAATTTACATATTTACATAACCCTTACATTGTTTCCTCTCTCAGGTCAAAAAGTTGGTTTTAAAATCATATACACTGCCCTCCAAAAGTTTGGAAACACCCCTGGCAATTGGACGATATCAGCATAAATCCTTATCATTTTTTGGTGTAAATACATTAAAGTAACTTGACATTATCATTGAAGACCAGCAATAATAATTTATTCTGTCTGTCATGGAATGGCCTCCCCAATCACCCGACCTCAACCCAATT
>JAZGTJ010009958.1:0-18717 GCA_036877575.1 Botia almorhae | reverse complement strand
TTAACATATCCTAATGAAATTAATGTATATATAGAATAAACAGAGAAATTAATGTTGTTACTGTTTTGGATTTTTGACAATCAAAGCATGAGAAAATAAATTGTGCACTCAAGCAGCAGAGAGAATATAATAATGGTGATGAAGCTGGTAATATTAGAATATTTTAACTGTAAACACAATCACATTAAGTTCTGTTCCATGTTTTGGCAGCTGAGTTCAGTCTGGCGAACAGGGCTGGCAGCGTCTTAGTCCAGCGTTTGATGAGGAGTGCCGTTAGCTACTGTTGACACTTTTCCAAATTGGGCAGCAGTCCATACTGGACAGAATTTGATTGAACAGATTGTGTGGATCTGAATAAAGACCAGCCAGACCTGTCATTCATTTACACACACAGAGGCCTTCTTTACATCTTTCCATTTCACTTAGCTGTAATCAGAACACGACACTGACGGCTGTAGACGGCAAGATAGACGGGGTGACAAATGGTACCGCTGTGTTAGCATGTCAATCATTCTCAGCCCTGGCCTGAGTAGCTTTATTCTCCAGTTTATTCTCCAGTAAACAGATGGATTGAAAGCCAGAGGGACCGATCCTGAGGACAATAAAGTGTTTTAAGGGAAGAGAGGAGACGTTGGTTGCTGTAGGAGTTCAAAAGATGTGCGCTGATGTGACTTGAGTGTTTTGTGCTGTTTTGTATGTGTGCTTGGGTTTGTAAAAATCCACTTAAAACAGCAAAAATACAAATGCTTAGTCTAACGAAACCTTTTATTTTGGCCAGCTTTGCCCAGGGATGCATTCAAATATGACTGAATATTTTGGAGACTTCTCTGTTGCTGAGGTAGTATCTGTGTTTTGCAGTTGTTGCAGTGCTTGTAGGTCTGTGGGTGTGAGCAGAAAAAGAGGACAGGCTTTGTGGGGTTGCTGTTTAAAAGCTGTGGCAGCTTGTTCCCACACGCTGCCCTGCTGGCAGCAGCGATGCGCATACACGGTGGGGGAAATCTGTTGCGCAGTGCTCAATAGACATGACACAGAGTGGCATGCACAACTGCCACTTTGAACCAGCCCTCTCAACACAGTGCCTCCAGCACTACACAGCCTTTACCTGAGCGCTGTGCTTCACACGCATACACATGTTTGTACAGCTATCTTTGTGAGGAAATTCATTCACACAATACAGTCTCTAGCCCCTTACCTAACCATCGCAACTAACTGCCTAATTTTAACCCTAAACCTATTCGTAATCTTATTCTAACCTTGTCACTAAAACCAAGTCTTAACCATCAAGAAAGTGTCAGAAAGTGAGGAATTCTTTACTCATTTAACTCTCATACATGCATACATACAGCCATACATTAGCTCTACACCCCCACACACAGAACCTTCACCTGAATTCTGTGCGCACACACACACACACACACACACACAAACACACACACAAACACACACATACACTTACACATCTATCTAAATTGGGACATTCCATAGACTTCTATTGTTTTTGTAAACGGTTACAATGTAACCTAACAATATAACATAACCCTAACAAAAACATTTCTGCATTTTTACAAGAAAAAAAAAATTTACTATATTTTTTACACCAGCCCAAATGTCTTCATTTTACTCTTTTGTCCTCCGATGGTCTGACTGGTCACAATGGTCCTCACAAACATAGATACACAAGTCCACACACACACACCCCTTCACCTGAGCCCTGCTCTTCCAAATAAGATGGGCAGACCACAGAAGTGCAGACACTGCAATACATTTCAAGCTTGTTTGGAATCTAGCTCACTTATGTTCAGGTGTGCACACTGTCCCAACAAACAGGAAAGTGAGAAAGGGCAACAGCCAATGAGAGGAAAGCAATATGTGAGATGGAAATCAAAAAATTGAAAGTGTAGGCAGACTGATTTTATTACAAGAGCATTTTTTTAAGTTTGTGCTGCACTTTAGTGCACAAAGGGCTGAAGGATTCTTCCTGATTCTTCTTTGATAACCTCAGGATAACATTATTTGCAAATGTTTATGTGAGAAGTAAAGGTGTTTTAAGATTTGCACTTGCATGTTTTAAAAATGTTTTTGCATTATTTAAAAAAAAATTTATTTGCTCTTTTTCAGAGCTGGTTCTTTTGTATTTCTGCAGTGATGGTCAGGATAGTGTTAGTGTAGTTCTGAGAAGTCTGCAGAATTGCATGAAGCTGAAATAGCTCTCACTGTTCTTCTTTGTCTAAAGAAACATAACACTGTTTAATAACCGGACAGGTCTGTCCTAAAAATGGAATAATATATTCTATATAAGTTATTAAAGTCAATTTACTCAAACATTCAAGGAGCTCAAAGCGTTTAAAAGGTAAATGTGTCTGTGAGAACAGATTACTGTGGGGCGGTACTGTATGAATAGCCCTGTACTAAATGTAGTCCCACTCTGGCTCTGTTGCTGCCCGTTTCATACCTGCTGATTGATTTCTGGCATCAGTCCACACCGGTAGTATCACAGACCTTCTGTCGCGTCTATGCCCAGATGCACATTTTTCTTGTCCTCCAGCTTGCAGTTGTTATCTGTGTGTTCCAGATGAGCATGTTCCCAGCAGTGATGGCTGCCACATGGAAGGCTATTTACAGCTCATTATTTCTCATACGAGAGTGGCCAATGATGGGTGCGAGACGGGTGTGATGTGTGTTTTCTTTGTGTTGTGGCATGAAACTGGAGAAGATTCATTCCATGCGTTATGACAGACCACATACAAATGTGACACATTTGGCATTTTTGAAGAAAGTCTATAAATAACCTGCCAAAAGCTTTTCTTTTATAGTAGAGCTACAAAAGAGGAGAGTAGAAAATTCTTGTGTGTGGTGGTCAGCTAAAGATGGTTCCTGGACTTCCTAAGGTGTGAATGCACATTACAGAGAAGAGATGTAGCATCGTTACATGCTGGTGAGAAGTCTGTGCAGTGACGGACTGCGGCAGCTAAAGACACTGAATGGCTGAACTCAATGGCTTTTTGTTTGCATGTGACGCATCACCTCAACATGGCTTAACCAGTTGAGTTTCATGAGGCAGAAGGTCCACGTTGTTGGTGCTATAGACATGAATGATAACTAATTTGTGAGACTTTTTAAGCAGAGATGTGCTGTTAATTTTCTATACAAACTGACCTTTGCCTGGCAGACAGTTAAATAGGCCAAAAAAGGAATGGTTTTACATTGAATGGGCACCAGAGTCATATCACGAGTCATTTGACCTTTAAACAGTGACATACAGCAACTTGACAACATGCTAACAAGGCTCTAGCAACCACCAAGAAAACCCTTGCAAACTCAGAGAAATGCACTTTAACCTGCAGATTGTTTTCAACTGCATAACAATGTCTTCGTAACCATACAGCCTCATGACATCAAGTAATGCTCCGAATGCATCCGAAAACTCCCGGATTTCATCAAAAATATCTTCATTTATGTTCTGAAATTAAACTGTCTTACGGGAATAACATGAGGGTAAGATGACAGAATTTTCATTTTTCTGTAACCTATCCCTTTAAGAATATTTTTTTTTCAGTTTTATCTGTCATGGTGTTTGGACAGGTGTCTGACACACTAATTGCTGATAACGTCAGTTACATTTGTGCTACATTTGAAACCTGTACAAAAGATTTGATCAGTTTATTAAAAATATCACACCAGGCACATTCATCCAGCTTTCCTGTAGCTCAGTGGTTAGAGCATGGCATTAACAAGCCAAGGCCCAGCCAAGGTCATATATTCGATCCCAGGAATTGCACATACTTGGAAATAATGTATGGTATAATGCAATGTAAATCCATTTTTCACTTGCTCCTTTATAATGTATCAGTCAAACTCCACATTAAAAAAATGCTTGCTTGAGCAACACCAATCCCCCCCACCCTTCGAACCAGCAACCTCCTCCAGTGGAGCTGCAGACAAAAGCACAGCAATTGATCTGATTCGTGAAATGTCATCTGAAATGTCATTGTTGTTAATTATCAATACTTCAATAAATCCTGTTAAAATGTCATAAACTGGCCATCATTGTGGTCTGATGGAGCATCAGCTAACATCTACCAGACCTGAATAAACATATCTGGAGTTTCTGTGAGACTTTGTCAGTGATGTTAAAACATGATCAAATAGAAAAGTGAACATTTGTTCAGCTCTAATCACAATAAATCACAGAGTGTTGTAACACGATTAAACCTTTGCAATATTTCTCTCTCCTGACAAGCTCAAACCTCATTTCTCAGATTGAATAAATGTGTTCAGAATCACTTAGACAGGAGATGCTTTATAAATCCTTTTCATTATTAAACATGTCATTTATTTCCTTTTTAATGGTGCTGAGATTTGCTTCCTGTTACCCATAATGCACATTAGGACAGCGTGTGTTGACCTCTCCCATTATCCACCAGTCATTGTAAAGCTTTGCATTATGGAAATAATGGTGAATTGACTAAGAATTGGTTGAGAACAGTGGTAAGGGAAAATAACTCATGGCACCACCTAAGCATGTCACACTGTTTTCCATGTGGGTTGTGATGACATGAGTGCTTTACTGAGCGTCCCACACTGACCACATTCATTAGTGCAATGCAGTTTAGCTCATACTCATTGTAAGGCAGATTAGAGCTTCATGCCTCTAAACGTGGCTCCTACGGGTGTGTGTTTTAAAATATTCCATTTTGCTGTTCTGCACTTTTGCTTTTAGTGACTGATTGCATTAACTCTGATTGTAAAACTAGATATTTACATTCTCTTCACAAAATGTTTGTTGTGTTTGCCTGTGTGGAACTCACCTCCCTAATGCTGGGGTATTGTAGGTGGTTGCTAGGGCGTTGCTATGTGGTTTCTAACAGGCTCAGGTCAGAAGAGCCTATTCAGAAGTTCTCATGATATTCTGGCCCTAGACATGGCTTACATTCCCACTTCAATAAAAGTCTGTTGTTTTGTTGGACTGTCAGTTTAATCTACACTAAACTATTTAGTGCAATTAGTTGCAAAAACAAAACTGTTTAACATGATTTAAAAGTCAAACTAAAAAAACACCAATTCCAACAAACACCACTAATTACTACGGCAAACCGTAACTGCAGATATTGCATCAGAGTTTTGGATGTAAATCACTTGAATTAGCCAAACACACATAGATCTAGGCTTTGCATTTCCATTATGGTGTTTTCTAAGCACAGCTGGCTGAGAACAGAATGCACCCCAAGCTATGAATCGTTCATATTGTGGTTTTTATTTCTTGTCCCACTCTTTGCTACTGAAGATCTACTGAAGTCTGTGTTTCCCCCTTCAGTCCTGACGCATCAGAGCAATGCTGTGGGTTCTTCGGTCGTTTTGTTCTGTTTCAGCTCGGTCCCTCATGGCCTGACATTTCCATATGCCACCATGACCCTCTTGATGTCCCTGTGGCCCTTATGCTTTGGTCTTGGTTCCTGCTTGTCCTTTGTTGCTTCGACATTCCCATCGCCGCTTTGGAGCAGAGAGGATTTTATGAAGATAACTGATGTTGAAGCTTCCAGTGTCCTTTTGATTTTACAAGCTCTTCTCCACCAGCGGACGGGCAGAGATCAGACTCGCAGGCTTATGAGCTTTCAAAGTTCAGACTCCATCCAAACATGGCCAGAAAATAATTGGCCAAATATTGGGCCAGAATTTGGTCAGAATTATCCCTTTGTTTCCGGTGTTCTGAGAACTGGATGATCATGGGAAAGTTCTTGTATCAGTTCCTCTGTAGGAGTTCTTACAAGGACAAAATTTTGCAATACAAAATTATAATTGAACTCTATCCATAATTTTATACCCGACAATTTATGCATTTGTGTCGATTTTGCATTGTTTATAAAAGCTAATTGTTGAAAGGAGGAACTTGAAAAGATAGTTTTAACTAAATAATTAAACAGATTTTTTTTAAATTATAGTTTAATGTCTTTATAGAAAATGCTAATTTTTAGAAACATATAATACTTTGTATAATAATACTAATAATAGTATTATTATATTATAATACTACTAATAATAATTCACATAATACTTCAGAACCATTTTTTAAATAAAAATAGCTCAGTCAGAGCTTCTGCAACTTTATGTATATGAAATATGTAATTATTACTTTCCAAAGATGCCGCTGTTAATTAAGACTTCTTTCAACAAAGGAAGTGTTTCATGCATCTATTGCTCTTAATACTTGCTGTTCTTGTGAACCCCAGACTTCGACTGGAACTACTTCTGGTCATGGAGTCATTTCATGGATTACCTGCAGTGTGTTCTGGCTTTCACTGTGCTGGCCGCCTACCTGACGTATCTGCTGCTAGACTCTGTTCTGTTTGTGGAGACTCTGGGTTTCCTCGCTGTCTTCACGGAGGCCATGTTGGGAACTCCACAGCTGTACTGCAACTACCAGAACAAATCCACTGAAGGCATGAGGTCAGTACTGCTGGTGACTGCCTTTTCAATGAAGGTTATAACGTTTTTTTTAATTATACATACCCTAGTAGTAATATATTTATGTTCTATAGTATTTACATGATACAAATACATGTCAAAAAGATTTGCCATACAACAGCAATGGTTTAAGAGGGTAATAACATGGTATTTTGAGATCATCCATGATACAGAATGAATGCCATGCCATGTTTTTTGATAGCTACATATTATGAATACACAAGGATTTGCTATGGTACATATTCCAAAAATATACCATAGCAGTACTATTTTATTTTTAATAGTTTTAGTTAAAGGTTTTATTTGTCACCTGCAGCAATATATACAAAGTGTGTTAAAAGTGTATATACATATTAAAACATGCAATGACATTGCTAAGCCACGCCCTTATAAAGAAAAGAACATATTAAGATCACAATCCCACTGTGCTCTTATCCTCCAATCACTTTTTGTATGTGAAATGAGTTCATGCATGCTTTCTGCTTTAGATGCATTTCCTAACTTTACTGCTGTATTTTTAATAATGTAAAATATATCAGCCATAAACACCACCAGTATGTGGCATCTGTATGTGCTGGCCAACCTCCTGTCTTGAGATAGTAAATAGTAAGCTAACAGGATGTATTAAACCCTGTCCAGGAGCAGTCAGTGGAATGATGAGCTGAATAAATACGATGGTGCATTATGGGTAATATGTGTCTGGTTTGGAAGTATTTTAAGTGTTTTTTCATAAGGGGTGAACTGCTGAACTGTTCAAGTTTATTTATATAGTGCTTTTCACAATGGAACATTGTTACAGAGCAGCTGTACAAATTACAGTAGGATGAAAATAAAATAAAAAAAAAAACAGAATGAAAATTAAAATTTACAAAAATAAAATAAAACCTTGTGAGAAACCAGGCTTAGCAGGGAGGGCCTATTCTCCTCTGCCATGCTAAAGATGCAGTCCGTAACTACAATTAGTTAAAAGAAAACTAAAATGTTTAATTTGAGCCTATTTAAACATTTATATTGGTTTAAACTATGGGTCCAATTTTGTGAAATGTTAGAGAAAGAGATAAATGAGGGATGTGTCGACAAGGATGGGGCCATGATATTGGTGATAGAAAACTGAGGAAGGTTTCAAATGAGTTAGCTGTAGTGGCATAGTGTAACTGTACTGTACCTATGAATGATACTGATATTTAATTATAATGCATTCAGTCTCTCGGGTGATGCTGAGAACTTTTGCTGATGCTGAGAATAAACCAGTCAGTTTTTTAATCTCCGCTTTGGTTTTGAATTGCGTAATTCAGAAAAACGTGTAGAGAAACATTTACTTAATGTTTCTTAAAGAAACTTAAAGAAAGGTCTTTAAGTTTAATCGTACCTTCATTGATAATGAGAAACGGTGTATGTTTCCTCTATAGAGAAGGCAACACTCCAGTGGTACAAAGGAACAAGACAGTGAAACATTGTGACACAATAGCAGTCACTTCTTGATGTTTGCTTGTCAGACTTCCTACCCAACAGGTTTAGGAAACACTGTTGCTAAGCTACAGGAATCAGATATAGGTACATTACATACACGTTAACTTTATATTTCATAATGGGACCATATATTAAACCAAGAAACATTACACTAATAAAATAAATCTGTAAAAATGAAAATGCCACAAATCAGTTGCATTGAGTTACATTGCATGCACATGACATTGTATGCGGTAAGATGCGGTGTGTTATCTCAGTATAGTCATTTGAAAGCCGCAGTGTGTGTGCTGTTAAGACACATCCTGTCTGTGTGAGTTAGTGTTTGGCAGCATCTCACAGTGTGAGATACCATCCTGTGCTGTTTTCCAGCATTCACTTTTGTGTGTGTGTCTCCACTCACCCGCACCCTTATTAGACGACACAGGAGGGGAGTCGACACTGGCACAATGCCAACTTAACAAGATAAGACTGCATTCTGTGCCACTGTGTATGTATGCGTGTGTTTACATATCTGTGGGAACCTGCCGATAGAGCTTGTATCATTTATGTATGCATGTAACTGTGTTCATACCAACAATGATATTTGTGTATACAGTATGCCTCTGTTTGTTATTTTGCATTCAGTTTTGCTGGTTTATGCGTTTCAGCTTTGTGGGTGTTTTAGAAAGAGAAAATTTGAAGTGGGGGGAGAGACGTATTTTATGGCTCACTGGAATACTTAATTGTGATTGGTCAGTCGTGGAATTCTGTGCCCAATTTTTTTTTTTGTATAATGACTGTGTACTGTGTAGGCAAATGGTTTGTAGGCTTGGGCTGGTAGTTTGTGTTAGTGGCGTTTTATTTTTGTAGTGTTTTCATAAATTCTTAGTTTCTGGTTCATTATTTTTTAATTTAAAGTAAGTATACCACCAGGTATACTGTGTCAATCTGTCTTACTCATTTTGAATATAAGCAAATTTGACAATGTTCTGTTTTAGGTTTCCTCACCTGCATATCCTCATAATGACTTGAGGATTCACACTTACATGCTTTAATTGCCTCATAAAGTAACTATTTTTATTTTTTGTTTTTAATCTTGTTCCCTTTCCCAGAATGCCACAATGCCACACATTTGCACTTATTTCATGTCACCTCCATTGCATAGTAAACTGTCATATCTGATTAAAAGCTGCACTGTGTTATGTGAAGGTCCAATGCATTTGCAGACAGCCTTGTATTACAAGATTAAATATTGGAGCTACGCTTTTCAAAACAATTCGGTGTGTTCCGACCAACCACGAATAATAAATCATCTGTGCATTCTTTTTTTCAGTTATCCAGTCATTGTGAGCAGTGAGTTGTTTACCTAGTGACTGTTGCTGTGAGACCTCAGGCCATGTGTGACTTGACTTGTTGTCCGTCGGTTGAACACTAATGAATCACAATGGGAGAATAAGCATTGACCCCCCCACAGCTGCCTTATAAGGGTCACTGTCTGAGTGCCTTTACTCAGAGTCAGAGAACGTTCAGTGCCTTATTTAGTTGTCTGAATTATCTCATGTCACCTTATGGTTGTACTCTTACTTGTATATGTGTTTACTGTGCAGCAAGTGTTTTGTATCCACAGGCTGCAAACAAACCATTCATTAAGTTGTGTATTCCTGCAGTTTTGAGCCACACCTCAGGTGCTGCATGGATTGAAGTTGCCCTCCGTGCTCCTGTCCATCATTTTTTCCATCATTTTAATAGATGAGAGCTCAGCTTCAGATGTCCACAGTTCACTCTTTGACTGATTGTTCGCTCAGACACAGATCATTTTCTGACTGACTGCAATATAAAATTGTAAGTTTCGGAACTTCATCCAAATCTCTGATTGACAAGTTATGAGTCTGAATTAGGCGCATGTTATCTGTCTGAACTGGACAGCTCAATAAAACCTTCAGACTAGTCTTAACTTTCGGTCAAAGCCAACTGACAATATGCAGAAAACTTTTGAATGAAAGCACACAAGCGCTCTTGGGAATATTGGAGCAGTGAGGAAAAAGAAAGCTACAGTATTACTAATAAGAGAAAAAGTAGCACGAAGAGCTGGGGATTTAAATAGAAAAAGGCAAAAATATTGACATAATTAAATGTGTCTTCCTAACACAAAGCAAAAATATTGACATAATTAAATATGTCTATTCCTAACACAAAGCAAAAATATTGACAATTAAATATGTCTATTCCTAACACAAAGCAACATGCAGGCAAGTCAATGATGGCAGAATCCATTTTTGGGTGAGGTATTCCTTTAACAATGGTTAATCTCTTTTACTGATCACAGCACTTATAGAACATTCAACATGTCTGCTGTGTTCATAAACACTGTAACTCTGCGACATCAATGTAAGGATTTCAAATTAAAGATTGCAGAGAGATGTTGATTTGTTTATTCAGAGTCTTTATTCATGTTCTGGGATTTTAATGTGTGGGTGTTAGCCTGGCTTTACCAGCCTGATGTTTCTCTAGCATTGGACTGTGAACTAAACCAATCATTGTTGGTGGTGGCAGCCAACACAGTCTGGAGGTAAAGCTCTCCTTCTGCAGTGCTCTTATTTGTGGTATCAGATTAAATGTTGGTTCTTCATCTCTGGCAACAGTTGTTGGAATCTGGTTGTTAAACAGGGATTTAAAGAAGGATTTATTTATACTCTGTTATGGAACCCATAGTAACCATCAGCTACACCAGCATCCCTGACTCCTGATGGTTTCCATGGCAACCATTTGGTTTGCTCATTGCTCTTTCATTCATGTCATTTCATCACACGGGGCTAATGGAATGTTCCAGCTCTGAGACAAGTTCACTCCCACTTTCCAACTGTATTGCATTAAAATGTAAACATTTTTTGGCTTAAGCTGATAATATTTGAAAAACAGTTTTTTTTTAGTTATTTTAGTAAAATCGGTTTAGTAGAAAAATTCGTTTTTATCTGGTACAGTAACAGTGGCAATTTTTTTGCGGATCAAATAGACCACTGAACAGACCGGTTTGCTGAAATGAATTAGGCTTTTTAAAGCTGCAGTACAGTACATCCTCCTTTTTGGAGTCGGTAGAAGCTTTTATCAGCTATTGAGTGAAGTTGTTTTAAAGTTTCCAATAGACAAAAAGCATTGCATTTGTAAGCAGTTGCATTTAACTGGTGGCTAATGGTGCCCCAAGATTACGATATGCATATTTGATTTGGACTCCAAACACAGCTGGTGTTTCTCCCCCAGAAAACCACAGCCAAACAAAACATCCACTATTAACTGGCTGGCAGTCCAGTTCAGACTGCTGTTCATATAGTCTCACAGGGCTAGAGGACCTCCAGACTCCACCTCTAGTCTCCCTGGATAATGACCAGTTTCAGGACCTGTCAAACTGGCTGATACTGTAGTCTGTGTTGGATTGCCAAATCTTTGGCACAAGCAATGTGCAGGAAGTCAACAAAGTACATCAACAGCAGTTTTACAAACCTTTATAGCCAAAAGTATTCCACATTCCACAGGAACTCCACAAATCATCTGATTCACACATTTAATCGAACTTGCTCAGTCTTGATCGGACATGCGTGGTCCTGTAGCTCAATAGCTAACGCGTTGCGTTAGCAGGGCAAAGGTTGTGTGTTCTCATGTACTGATAAACTATATACCTTATACACTGAGCTATTTTGGATAAAAGCATCTTCCAAATGCATAAATGTCAATATTTTACATGTGTTTGCCGATGATGATTGGCCATGTTTTTTGACTCCACAATGTAATTAAAGCTCACCTGTTGCACGTAAGGGCGTCATATTGAAATAGATGCAGACAGCAAAGGATCGTTTTGGATTTGAATATTGTCTTCAGTTTTAGTCTGCTGAGCACACTAAACTATCGTGTGGCTTCAGAACAGTGACTGTGTGAGTGTCTGGGAAACCTGTTTGGAAACATTAGTGCCATGTAAATGACGCACTTCACCTTTAATGATCTGGCAGATTGTGACCCTGCATTCATCATGAGTCATACTCGTACTCTGTCGTTGTGTGGAGTGTCGAGTGGTTTATTGCTGTGTCGCAGAGGCTGATCACTGTGGCCTGACAGCACTCTGAGCGCTCTTTCATCTCTCTCTGCTTTAGGACGCACTGCTCTCATAAGCTCTCAGTGCCCTTTTATTAGATGTTGTGGATCAGCCCGGCTCCCGGCTCTGCTTTGAGTGTAGTGCTGAGCCAAATAGAGAAAGTGTTTACCTCCAATCTTTTTCCAGACCCTCTCCTGACTCAATTTCTTTCGGACAAGAATAAATTTGTTTTGTCTTTTGTTTTCTGTTTGTGTTTCTGCTCCTTACACCTGTTGTTTAGACTACTCGCCCCTTTGGGACAAATTGAAAGGTGCAACCCAAGACCAAATAGACCATAATAATCTCAATCATTGTGTTGCCATAACAACGTGTGTATCACTCGCTTCGCCTTCCACATTTAGTCTTCTTGGAAATAAGCTTGTGTAGACCTTTCAGACTACTCAAGGATGTTTGGATTTGTGCATGTTTGCTTGCGTTTGTTTTTGATTTGTAACCAGGAAACGAAATGAACTTGATCTACTGTACAACTACTGTGTTCTTATGTGTTCTTATAGTCTTAGTCAGGTAGTATTAGTGTGATGTATACAGCCACAAATATTTGTAACTAGACTATGTCAAAATTGTTTATGTAATCAGATTCCAAAATCACATTACATTTTAAAATACTCATAATCAGAATACAATTACTTTTTTATTGTTACAAACTACTTTACATGATTACATTACACATTACTTTTTCTTTTCAATCTTTACCTTTTTTTATAAATGTTCAACTTCAATGTACTTTGTGAGCTTTAAAAAGCTTTGTGAAATACTTTTTGAGATTGAAAGATGTATTCCAGTTAGTTTTATTAGGAATTATATATTAAATACTTTATATATGAACGTATATTTAAAGTATACTTCATGTAGTAAGTACTAGTATACTTGTAAGTGTCCTATTTTAATACAACTTAGGTCGAGATTGGCCCACTTTTTAGTTTATGAAAGTGTGCTTTTAGGTACACTTTAAGTGTAACAGTAGTAAACTTTGTGTACACAAATAGTATACAACTTTAAGTATATAAAATGTACACTGCAAGTATAATTTCTTCTGTTTTGAGTACTATTAGCACATGTAAATTCCATTTTTTTAATTGAAACAATCAAAATAAAACACAAAGATAAAATTGTATATTTGTTTATCCAGGGCTCGCAAAATTTCTAAATCCCTGGTAGGCCTTCGGGCAGGCACTCTTTAGATTTTGGTAGCCCGAAATGAATTTAAGTAGCCCAAATAAAAAAAACATTATTTTTAATGTAGAATACTGTAAAGGAGACAAAACATCAATCATAACGTTTTCATAACACAAATAACAACAAATTACAATCACACACACACATAACTATCAGTGATTTTCTCTTCACTGCACATGTGCTCTCTATCACGTTTAATCTTGCTGTGGGAGATTTCACTTGTCACGTGAGGAGAGTAATGACTGACAGGACGAGCGTCATTGACACACAGTTCACAGCATGATCGTGAAGTGAAAAGTGAAAGTAAGCATGCATTCAAACGTGATTTCAATACCCCACATATTGATAGTGGCTCCCCGATGCCCAAAAATTACATACAACATAATTACCAAACCGAATTTGTAAAAGAATGCAAAAGCATTGCAATATATTTTTCCTCCTCATAAGATTAAGGGCGCAAATAGATTTTGGTAGCCCGACTAAATGACACAATAGCCCCGGGACATCGGGCTAGCGATTTTGCGAGCCCTGTTATCTGTATGTCATGTGACCATTTATCAATAGAGAACTGTAAAAATGTGTTGTTAAATATTGAAATATTAACGTAATTTTAAGGAGTACTTGAAATAAATATTTTTGGTCAAAGATTTAAAAGTTTGGGTTATAGACCAGGCGTTCTCATAATGAATTATCAAAAAGTAATCTACATGTAATTAAAAAGTAGTCGATTGAATTACCAGAAATGAGTAATCCAAAGGATTGGTACTGACTGCAAATTTTGTCATGTAGTTTATAATCAGTAACTAGTATCTGAAATGCTCAAACATAATACAAAATTCCTGCAAACTGCTTTTACGAAGAAGGTGAAAACACAAGTGAGATGCACACACACCATCTGTGTGAGCAGCGGAGCCACACTTAACTGTCTAAAAGTTCATCAGAGATGTGCATCATTCCCAAAACATAATCAAATGTGTTTCTTCATGTGGGTTATCTGTGCATCTACACATTGGTCGCCTGCCACAGTGGTTGGCAGATTAGCAAAATTACTCTAAAATCTGATTAGACAACAAGGGTGATTAGAATATTAAACTAGTCAGACGTCCTGCTTGGACAAATTACAGTCAAAATAATCCTCAGCAGGACACTTATATTTGATGTCAACACATTCATACTGACTGCCATTGTTTTCAGGCTGTTTATCATACAAAAGCATAACTTCATCATTTGTTTACATTTGTTTGAAAAACACAGAGCATTTAGTCTATCAAAATACAGAGAATCAGAATATTTATGTGTAGTTTGGAAAGCTATTTTGTATGTAATCTAAAAGCAAAATGTAATCATTTATTTAAAAAACTGCAGCACATGTAAGCCTTTTTTCTGATGCAGTTTAAATGAGTTTTAGCTGAGTTTTGAATGAGTTTTCAGCTTAAATAGCTTTCAGAAGGATATCTCTTGACTGGCATTTAAAAAGACCTCTTATGGTTAGATGTGTGAGCTTGTTCTTATTTCTCAACACAAGTGTGAGAAACAAAGAGTGAAAGAGAGCACGGCGGGTGGAACAGATGGATCTAGTGAGCACACTGTAACTGTCAGGCTTCAATGTTACGTCTGTCCTCTCCCAACAAATGACGGGCATTTCGAAAAGCTTTATCACTGCTGCTTGCTAAGACCAGCATCACTATTATCTCACATACTATTATCTCACTATTATCTCACATACTATTATCTCACTATTATCTCACATACTATTATCTCACTGTTATCCCACATACTTGGGATAAAACCCAAAAAATTTCCATAAACATCCAGTGAAAAGAACCTTCTGGGGGTTTAGAGATCTTAACTTGGCAATGGGTTTATCTGATTTGAGTCAATAACCAGTAGTAATGCCACAGTAGCTGCCTAGCAACACCTTAGCAACTACTCGTAACAGTCTAGAAAATGTCTGCCAATGGCCTGTCATCTAACCAGAGCACCCTAACAACCGCGCCCCAGTCAGATCCTGCCCCAAGCACCACAATATAGAGGCATGGAGGTGAGCTCCTTTAACTTATGGCAGTGTACTGAGGAAATTTTCAACTGAGGGAAATCTCAGGTTTTGCACTGGCAACAAGTTCTTTCCATAACAGTGGTGAAAGGCAGTTAAGAAGACCCAGCAAATATGTCACTGTAGTGCCACCCACATGAGTTCTTATTATCTGACACCTTATGCGGTAAAAAAGATTTTGAGGTATTAAAAGGTACTTGCTAAAGCAAGAATCACAATTACTATGGCTCTTATTTAGGGGTAGGGATTTGTTTAAATCCTTCACTGCAAGTATTAAAATTCAAAGCATAATTTGTGTGGAAGATGTGTGCTGACTTCAGACCTAAGACAAAACACCATAAACATACCCATAAGATCCCATAAAGGCCATCCCAATTCATACCTAGCAACCACCCAGAACACCTTAGCATAGCAACACCCTGGAAACCACCCACAACATCCTAGCACTGTGGAGGCAAGTCACCTTTACTTTAGAAAATTCTACTTTAGTAAACTTAGTTTAAATGTTTGCTCTCTGTCCTGTTGTTGCAATTTCTTGTTTGTCTTCCAATTCTTCTTTTATTAGAACAGTTAGCTACAATTCTGTCCTGAGGAAGAAAAGTCATTATAATGTCTTTAAGTAACCCTGTGTGGACCTTTATTTTCTCTGTTTGTTCCATACATCAATGTTCCTGTTTCTTTTGTGGAGATTTTATCAGTTTGCTTCACTTTCTTCACAGTTTAATAACACCCTCACACTTTTTCTCTCTCTTTCTCACTTCCTTTCCCTCTAGCATTAAGATGGTGTTGATGTGGACCAGCGGAGACACTTTCAAGACTGGCTACTTCCTGTTGACTCAGGCCCCCATGCAGTTCTGGATCTGCGGTTTCCTGCAGGTGTGCGTGGACTTTGCCATCCTATTCCAAGTGTACTACTACAGTCGCTACCCACAGAAACCTGTATCACACACAACACACACCACCAGCGCCAAGGCCCTTTAAAACACAAATATTAACAAGTGCGCACAACTGACACAGGTCATGGGCATTCAAAAAAGAAATAACTTGAATTAGTAGCCAGCAATTATTTGAAATACTTTTGTAATGAGCTATATAGTCTGACATACAGTATGATGTATGTACATAGGTAAAGTGGTTCAAAAGCATATAAAATACATATATCTGTACATATTTAAAGAATCTATATACAGTGGTTCCTAAAAATATTTGAACACTTCATTCATGTATATGTATAAATGCCATTTGCATTAGATAACAACATCAATCCAAGTGGCATCTGTTCCTGTAGCTCAACTAGTAGAGCATTGTGTTAGCAGTACAAACGCTTGTGAGTTAGATTCCCAGGAAACACATGTACTGATAAATGTACACTGGGAATGCAGAAGTTGTTTTGGATAAAAGCATCTGCCAAATGTAAATCAATCTTCTAGGTTTTGAAATTTGCAAATGCTACTTCAAATGGTAGTCTTAGCAGATTAACCAATCACAGGTGTAGTTCCTCACTTAACTTTGAGCAGTTGTTTTGCTATACTGTTGTATGAACATTTAAAAGTGTTTTGCTTAGAAAATGTGCTTTTCAGAACAGCTACTTGGTTTGATTTTTTTTATGTAATGCAATTAAATTCTGACAACAGCCCAGGGCTTATTGTTATGAAAACTTTTGCCTTACAGACTCTTGAAATTACTGAAAATGTATCGAACATCAGATGAATGAATGTAAAACGTTTTTATTTGATATGATGGATGCTGTCTTATATACATACATATATATATATAATACTATATATATGACATATAAGTAATATGACAGGTTTACCTCAGTAGACTGTTTTTGTGTTTTACACACAGAAGGCCAAATGAAGAGCACAGGACGCAGCCCTGTGTCACTCTGAACCAAAAATGAAACTATATTTGATAGTGTTGTTTGTAGCGGAAGTAGGAGACAATCTTTGCATCATCTCTCAAAACTTGCTAGAAACATTGTCTCTGATTTAAACTTAAGATATGTTTTGCAATCATGCCTTTACATGACCAGGTTTTTGAGTTATTGAGTGTAAGCATTTAAATTAGCATGACTGAATAAGACATAACACAGGATTTCAACTGTATACTGAACACCCCCCCCCCCAAAAACATTAAAACCTCACATTTTGACTAGGAAAGTATTTGTGGCATATGGGGGGGTTCATTTATATGACTTCAAGGCTAAGTGGTATGTGTATATACAGTGCATTGAGAAAGTATTTATGCCCTTTACTTTTTTCAATTTTGTTTTGTTGCAGCCAGATACTAGAATCTTGCAAATTCTTTTCAATCTCATTAATCTTCACTCAATACCCCATAACGAGAATTTTAGAAATGTCTGTAAATTGAAAAGTTAAATGACAGAAAAATCACATTTACATAAGTATTCAGACCCTTTGCAAAAACACTTGAAATTGAGTTCTGGTTTGATTATTGTGGAGATGTTTCTACACCTTCATTGGAGTCCATTCGTTTGAATTCTTATTCTTGTCAACATTCAGAGTTGCACATTTAAATGGATGTAATGTGTCTGCCTCAACTCAATTCTGCCCGTTTAGATTATAAAGACAAGAGGGTTCTGTTTAAATGAAAACTCCTTTTTATTATTATTGGTGTTATTTATTTCTGTTTTTATCATCTTTTTTACCTGCTTGATCTGGTATATCAAGTTTTTTTGACTAGCTTCATTTAAATTAGTTGTTTCTTCTATTATTATTTTGTTATTTAACTGTTATAGTTGTGGGATTTGATTTAGAATGTTTTATCTGTATGTCCATTATTGTACTTTTTTTAAGGTGCTAGGTGTTTAAGGTATTTAAGGATCTGGTCTTTCAATGAATGAAAGTAACTTGTGTACACTCCTGTTTCCATAGCGATGAGTCCAGTACTTACATTTCTGTTCTCCACGCAGTATTTTTTGTTGCATACAGTGTCTCATCAGCCAGATTTGTCTGTTCTTCTGCCAAATGCATAAACATAAGTTGGATACCATTGTTCTGTCCACATTTTCAATGCTATTTTATAGAAATGTTTTGTTAATAAATTTTTTTAAAAGTATATGTATTTTGTCTTTTGTACTTGACTGTATATATACCCCTACTTCTAATTTGAGGGCCTTTGCATGCAGTTTTTAAGATATCTGTCTCCCCCTTTCAAGTAGACAGGACTTCAGTTTTGTATTATAGAAGCTGCACAGAGACTAAGAGACTTCGGGTCTAATACTCATTAAATAGTGTAATTTCTCCTTTATAAAAGTAGCTGTGGTGTGCAGTCAGCTACTGGAGAGTAGCTACTTTGTATGTGCAGTCTCGCAGGTTGTGAACTGTTCAGCCTGCATTATTTTATACATTATATAACAGCTATATATGCTATAACAGGCATTGAATGGTATAACCAGTATTATTAAAAT
>JAZGTJ010009957.1:0-18719 GCA_036877575.1 Botia almorhae | reverse complement strand
ATATAGATATCACCATTAGTTGGTAAGGATGTGTAGAAAGAGTGACTGACCGCTGAAGGGCAGAGCCGTGTTTGGCGATGAGGTCGTTACAGGTGCTCAAATCTTCCACCTTGCTGCCCAGAGTCCGGAGGGTGGACTGCACCTCAGAGCTGCGTGAACCACCACCCTGCCCCGAGGCAGGAGGACTGGACTGGCACTCGTCTCCAGAATCATCTGCAGATAAAGAGAAATGAGAACTGTGAAACAGACTAGCTCATTAAACTACTTTAGAACAATACAAACTCAACATGCACAATTTTGTTGCATTTTCTCTGGATTGCAAAGTCAATCTGTTTTAGCGTGACTGACCGGACTCGGCCTGCATGCGGACAGCTTTGGCTTTGGCCAGCTCCAGCGCAGTGATCCACTTCTGCCGCTCCACCTCTGAGCTGGCCTTTAGGTGGTACGTCTGTGCGCCGCCGTTAGAAATGATGAAGTTGCAGGAGTCCTCCACAGCGATGTTTGCTGTGGACAGGTTGATGGTTCCCCGGCACGTGTGACCCATTTCTGCCTGAGTCCTGAAAGAGAGAAGATCTTCACTGCAGGGGTGGAGAGATAAAGTTGTTTTTATCAGCATGCTGGGGAACGCTTGTTGTTATAATACTCATTGGTGAATAAATTAGGCCTGAATATTTGATATATAAAAGTAACGTCTTACTTTATTATCATAGTTTTATTTGTAACTCAGATACCAACAAAACAATCAGATTATTCAAGAAACATTAAGAAATTAAGAAACCAGTCTGTCATCATTGTAAAAACTTTGTTGATGAGGTTCTGTATGAACTGACATGAACCTGACAGGTGTTATTCAGTGTCCAATACAATATTCATGAATCAGCACCGAGATGAAGCTTTGGAGAAATGCCAGCTGTGGCACATGACTGAGGACACGTCCTGTTGCTGCTGATTTCTCAGGATCTGACATCATACAGAAAGCTGGCTTCAGGAAACACCAGAAAACACACCTGTTTCCCCGATACCTGAAGAATCCCTCATACTCTGATGTTTAACCTCATTTAAGTCAAGTGTTTTGTTTGAGAGATAGACTCGGTTACATCATAATGCTTCACAGGAGTGGACAGAACAAGGTGCTGTGATTCCTGTTTCCATGGTTACCCACTACTTCTCAGGTGGATTGCTCTGCAGGTCTGTGGGCATTTTAGTTCTCTACTGTGTAGCATTCTGCAGATAATCTTGTGTTGAAATCACACCAACCGGTGGCTTCAGTAAAAGCATGTGTCAAAGTTTAACAGCCTGTGCTCATGGAAGGCCTGTCTATTGTGTTAACATTCCCTCTGTGAACAAAATTAAAAGCAATTTTTACTTTCCAGAACCCGACAGTTGCGTTTTTTAAAAAGCTCGTAACACAAGCACCAAGTGTACGGACGTAAATAAAGTGTCCATCTTCAAATGTAACCAGTCCATACTGATTAATCTCCAGTTCTCTGGATTTTCCATCCTCAACAGGAAAAAACAGGCAGTTTAGACAACCTGTGACATGCCACCAAACGGATGCCAGGCAACTTAGAGTCAAAGCCTGTAACCTGGGAAACTGTGAAATATCTTGCTTGCCCTCCAAATTTTAATCCACCACAGCAGAGCACTGAAACCTGCACAGACCTCCTGAATGATCTGAAATTCAGTCTTAAGTTAAAGCGTCTGATCTTCCTAAACAGAGATGACCTTAAAGTCACATAAAGTGACTCCGCCAATCAAAAGCTGAATCAACAATGTCATGAGGAGTCTGAGACAACAGGCACTTGTGACATTTATTTACACTATGATGCTGAAGTCCTCACCTTTCATACTGTGAGCATTTTAATTGAAAATGAAACAATACATTGAGTGTGTACTTCTCCTAGCCACGGTACGTTGAAATACAAATATTTATAAGAGAAATATCACATGACTTCTTAAGATTATGTATGGAAGTCATAATTATACAATTTCATGACCAAGAAGACTGTATTTAACGCTTATATTTAACGAAATCAGCATGTTAACTGTTACGAACACAACAGTTTGAGCATTTGTCTGAATTAATCAGTTTTTTATCTATATATAAACATTATGAATATGTAATGCTCATACTGGGCCAGCACACACTTTCTTATCTTTGTTGCTTTGCTGCCATTTTAAAACGGTATTATAATAAATGATGAAAGAGCTTCTAAAAATAGCTTACACTTTCCAACAGCTGATGTGCTGCTAACTGTTCTATAAACAGTTAAACATCAACTGAAGATTGTGGATTGCAAAGAACATCTTATCCTCTCACACACAACGAATCATTTCCTGAAGTGAAGCAGATGAATGCAGCTTCTCATCTGAGCAGCATCACACAAATTGAATGAAAATGGCATCATCTTACAGATAGAAGAAAATGAGGCCAAGAAAACAGACCAAACAAACGTGATAAAGTTGTTAACATGAGTAAAAATCAAAACACTTTCCTAGCATTTACACTACACAGTGAGAGAAACACATTTAAACTGAATTTTCTGAGTCATGCTCATTCATGTACAATTCAGTTCGGTCTGTGTGGTTGCTATGTGGTCACTAGGTGGCTGCGGTTTGGCCCAATTCAACAAAGTCTGTGTGATATTCAAGATCTCCACGTATCCACATATATTTAATGTCAGTTTGTGAGATGATTTTCTGACTGTTTTAATGTCTTCCAGGCAATAAAAAACAAATCTAATTGGTTGTGGACGAGTGATTAATATGATCATGATAAATGTAATACTCTCCTTTGGAGGCACCTCTAATAACACTCTTTTTATCATAAATATAATATTAAGCCTCGTTGTGACTGAAACGAACAACGCCAAAGAACACTCACAAAGTGACAGCCTCACAATGTTCATTAGATCACCAAATCACCCATTCCTGTCAACACACAGAAGCCCTACAGTCTGCAGATACTTGATTGAGTGTTTTCTTGTTCCCAAAGGTCAGTAAACAACAACACATCTCACCTGTAGTAAGACAGCAAACCATTGCTCAGGACAAACCATCGTCTTTGGTATCCCTTGATGTAATTAGTCCATTTGAAGAGCCAGCCTTTGTACATGTCTCCCGGGGTTGTGCTGGGCGCCTTGGGCTCTGACATCACGACAGCCCGTGGCTTCACAGTGTCTTGAGGGGTTCTGGGTGAAGACAAAATAGTTCAATGTGTTTATTTACATCTGCAACTGTATGAGTTGCAGTTGTAAATAACCCAAACAACCAACTAACATCTTCCACAAACTCATTCCTCCAGCAGAAACGTCCCATACCACTTAACGCATACACTTAATCTGTGTTTACATACACCGTGGTGTGGTAGCCTACCTAGACAGCATTTCAATTATAGGCGCTGTAAACGGGTGCCCAAAAATACTGTCCAAGTAGACTACACGTTAGGTTTTGAAACACAGCCCATATGTGGCATGTGTTACACTAATCAATATAATGTCAATACACGGAGGCTCATCATCAGTGCGCTGCTGTGTCCAAACAAAAACTGTGATGACCTTTATGACATTTATAGACAAGACAAACACTTATGAACTGATATGTATCGTATTATGTATTAAAAATAAACAGGCTTAGGGCATGTTTAAACTTTAGAAAACGCGGCCTGTACGTTCACACAACAACTTGAGTCCAAATGACCCCCAAATTACATGTTCACACTTTCACACGAAACACCACATGAACATTTTTATTTGAAAATAAAAGTACATTTTAGGTATGTAAAGGTCTGTTCAAGGCACGCGTGTACATGTAAAACGACTTTGACGGCTAATTCTGCTAACGGCTAATAAAACTGACGCGCTATCGCGAGACGTGCACACGCAGCGTCAAAAAACGCAAATATATATGCGAATGAAACACATTGATCGTTATAAAGCAACTGAATCCACTCTCAAACAGTCATGTAATAATGTCAGCGCGACGGGTTGAGTCGAGCTAACTAGCACGTGCTAACCTTCAAGCTCTCAGTAATGACACCGATCACCGGCCAGCAGCTGTAGAAAATCACACCTAACAACCTGACATGACGAGAAACTACACAAGCCGCAGTGCCCGGACAGCTTGAAGCACTGAAAGCGTGTGAATGCTGCAGCTCAGCACCTACCGGATCTCCCGCAGATCCTCTGCGATGAAGGAAGTCAGTCACCTCACAGTAATGACATGACAGAGCACGAGTGAGAGTCACTTTATTTCTGCTCGGCTCACAGCTTCTGGTCAATGCACGGGCCCGGTAACTGATCTCAGTCCAGTGTTCAGAATTAATAAAAAGAGTGTTGCAGCTGTGGATCTCAACCTTTATGGCTTTAAGGACCCCAATTGTCCACAACAATACTTGAAGCCCCACACTCACAGTTTCTCTACCCAATAAAATATTCCAGAGCTTGGCATAACAATAAAGATGTATACTCATATTTAAACGAACAAAAAATACGAAATATCTGAATTTTTAGTTGTTTTTGGCTCATTTTAAAGCTTGTTTTGTCTTGTTTTAATCATTTTAAGTCATCTTGAGGACCCGGCCCCAGGTTGAGAAAAACTGGGTTACACTGTATCACACAGTGGCAAATAGCAAATTTTTATACAACAGTTTATACAACTGAACTATTATTTATCACCGATGTTAATGAATAGATCCACAGTTTTTACAATTCATCTAGATGATATGCCCAAGCAGTACAGCACCACCTGCTGCTTCTCAGAATACAGTGCACATGCATTTAACTCCCAAACTAATTGAGGACTGTTTTAAAGTCTGTTTCAAGTCTGTTGTAAGTGTCGGTTGGTGGCGCTATAGCGGGTCTCTTTATTTCATGTGTAATTCACAGGCTAGGAATGTATTATTTTTAACTGTATTGTACTTTTTCACTTTCGTATGTTCTGGCTAGATGCTTTTTGTTAGTTTCTGTACATGAAGGTAAGTACATCTGCTCTGTACTTTATACTCTTTCATATGAGAAGTGTTATGTTTTCATAAGGAACTTTCACTTTCTCTTTTTCAGTGAAAAGTTCTGGACAGAAAGAGCACAAATGAATGATTGTATGCGGAGCCACGGGGAACTCAGGTGCTTTCCGTCTGCTGGACATAAATACAGCGCAGCAGGAGCAGCTGAATAAAACATCACAGGATTTGCTCAGCACAACAACCTCCAAAAATCCTTGAATCATCATGAGTACAGACGTTTACATGACACAGGTGATATTTAAAGGCTTTAATCTTTCAATCGTTTATAATAGATTAATAGTTATTTTATTTAGTCTTTTGTTTTATTTATTGTTTTATCCTTAATGTAAAAAAATACATATGTGTATAATTAGACTTTTATTGTAATTTCTTATCCCACCTCACTCTGTGTCCTGGTTGGCTTTCAGCTTCATGAGTTTGTGAGCAGATTTGAACACTGTGGATCCAGTCAGTGTGTTAAAGGGGATCCAACAGATTTCCAGGCTGTTCCCTTCCACTCTGTGTTTGGAAACACCACCCACAGCGTCCTCAGGGTTGAGGAGTCAGAGTCACCATCTCTTGGCCCTATGCAGGTGAATGTCTTCAATGGTACCAGAGACAACAACATCACTTTAAAGCTGAAGAGCACTGACACCATTGGGAAACTGAAGCAGAAGTACCTGAAGATGAATCCTGATTTGGGAGGCAGTGTGGATCTGGCTTATAACGGGAAACCTGTGGAGGCTCACCAGACTCTGGCGGAGCTGCAGGTGAAACCTGGAGCGACCTTCATCACCTACCACAGGTGTCGTGGAGGTTAAAAGCGCAGAAACATCCAATCGCTTTTTGTCATCTTTCTTCTGTTTTTCACTATTGCAATGTTAGCCGTTTTTAGGAGTGTAAGAAACCTTTGAGAAGAGATTAGCATATAAAACATAAATAAATATATTTTTGAGCTGTATTTGTCTTGCAGCATTTCAGGTGATTACCAACAACAACACTTTTGATTTCGGTTATTAGAGGAGACAAAATGCTTTCATGTCTGAAGCTCTGTTTATTGCACCTTATGTTATACATGTATTTGATACAAATGATCAAATTATAATCTGAAATATAAAGTGAAATGTTGATTTTTACCATATTAGTTTTTTTCCTGTAAATCCTTTATATTTGTACTCTGACTGTCCTCAGGAGAGAACATGGTGGTCATGAACTATTGTAATTTCACCACTGTAACTAATTCTTACTTACTGATTAAATTGATGGAGTTGTGATACACTGTGATACAGCTCTGTCTGGTTTCCTCTCACAGTTTATCTCTGGCAGACAAACTGATTGATCAGATGAAAGTGCTATGAGTCACAAGAAACAGCAGGTTACCCGCAGCAACAGTGATTTAGATTCAAATGATAACTGCTATTGGTTAAAATATGTTTCAGACTGGAAGTTAAATGGAAAATGAGTTGCAATAATTATTATAAAATAATTATTAATAATTAAAATACAAATAGACTCAGTATGTAGTAATGTACTCACAGTAAAATGCTGATCAATAAAATCACACACTTTCTACATTTAATGTGTACTGTCCAAACTCTTCAGACAGCACAACATCAGTGTCTGTGGACTGAAGTATGGATTTTGTTTCATTTTTTAGATATAAACCGCATTTAGTTCAAAATGGAATATTATTCTCACTTAAAGTAACACTCAGCATTTACAGCCCGTTTTACACACACTTATATACACATAGAAACATAACAGTAAACTAAACTATAGACAATACTGTAACTCTTTATATTCCATATAAAATGATAAGCACATATCTCTTTCTTATTGTACTCATAAGAATTAATTTGAAATACAGCACACAACACAGCACACCGCACAACAGTGATATAGTAATTTTATTACAGCTAAATTTTGATTCTTTAATTGTGACCCGGTTATATACTCACATATTACAAATACACAGAAATAAATTACACACAAAACTATAATGACCAAAACTAGAAAGGGAAACTATGAGCTCTAAAAAAGTTTGGTGTTTTCCACCAGCAGACGTGTCCTCTCATGTTATCTCATCTCCTGGTAAACATTTGGTTAGTTTGGCTCTCATCAGACATGTCACTGCAACAACAAAAGGAACAGAGGTTTCTCTTTTACTTCACAGACATAATAGTAAGCAACTGCATCTCATGAAGACACCTCCAATTAACATTTATTACCATTACTGAATAAATGTAACCTTTAAAAGAGTATAATAATAAGAGAGTATAGAGAATAACGGAGTAATATGTGTGTAAAGCTCACACAAGTCAAGTCCAATAATATATGAGGACATTTTACTGCAACAAAATGTATTCATTGATGTGTCCAGATTCAGCAATCATTCATGTGTGCTCTTCTTGTCCTCACTGTGTCTCCTGCTCTGCGTGTTGACTGCTCTGCGCACTTCTGAGGTGTGTAAGTGTACTTAATGCATCTTGTTTAAGGTGAGTTAAAATCCTAAGCCATATCACAATGCAGGGATTCATGGGAAATCACAAGCCTGCGTTGCACGTGTGACGTCATGATTCAGTCCAAACCTAGGGGTGGGGCGAACGAGCACGTGCTTTCGCGGCAACGCTGCGTTTCTGATACGCGGGACTTTCTCTCCCGCAGTACACCGTCATTTCTCCTCCGGTAAATGTAAACACGGTGAGTGACAGCACACAGCATAAATCAACAGTGCAATCATAGTGCATTAACGACTTGCTTTGTTATGTGTCATCTGGAATAACGGTATAATTCATTCATCCTACATGTAAAAATACAGCTTGTCAGAACCTCAACCCACGAAACAAGAACCCGAAATGCCGCTGCTGGTGCCCATCATGTTTTACACTAGCACCAATACACACTCCGCTGGTCCCAGTTTATCTTTTGCTGCTGGAGTCTTCATATCACGCCAGTGTACATTATTTACAAATGTCATGCAGACAGTAATATTCTTTATACGACTATAGCGGGCAGTGAAGGTTTCGTAAATCTTTAAAAGTTTAGCTAATTTCTCTTAAGTATCGGTTCACACCGCTGTCTGTCTGTTGTGATCCGGTAAATACGTCATTGCTGCCGGTGTTTTCATCGTACCGTCAGATGTTCCTACCGGGGCGATATTGCGTCATTTATGTCAGGCTGAAAAACGCGCCCATAATGTTTTACTTGCGCGTGGATTTCTTCATGTAACGTCAGTTTTACACTATTTCTTCAGGTAAGGTCATACCTATACATACGTCACACCCATACCTATACCAAGACAGCTAATGAGAAGTGTTTACTGTCACATTGCGACGCAAGCTAGCATCATGTTCATGTAGCGTCAGTGATCATGTTTGTTAGCATTTTCATGGTAAAGTGTAGATATGGGACATGCATCATTGATTAGTAAACCATTTCAAAATTATTTGATTGCTTGGTGTCAAATATATATATATATATATATATATTATTTTCTTTATAGTTCTCTGTTTATTATGTTTTTTTTTTTGCATTTTTTGCATTTTTAACAGGTATGGAAGATACATGGGAATGAGTGTATAATATACCCATCAGAGTATGATAAGTCCAAAAGGCAGAACCTTCATAGATATGCATTTAAATTTAACCTAAAGGGTAATTATTTATATTATATTATATTATATTATATTATATTAATTTGTTCCTGTCTGGGTCTCTCTTTCAACAATGGCAAATATCCTTTCAGTCTGCTTCTGTCAGTCATGTTTCACTTTAATGTAGATGTTTAATGGAAGTAGAAGAGTGATCAAAACCAAAGAGGAAGTCAGGATGCTCTTTGAAGAATCTTATTTCTCTCCTGTTGGTGGGCACACAGGGATTGATAAAACACCTGCTGCCATCTGTGCCAGATTTTACTGGCATGGCATGTCAGTTGACATTGAAAATTGGGTATGTGTCATTTATATATGAAGAGTTCCTTTGCAAAAACATTTAACTATTAACTTCATTATACTTCATCAGATTTGCTTTTCCTCGTGTTGTTTTAAAGTATAAAACTCGATATAACTCAAATAGGTCGCGCAGATTTTGTGACTGAAGTGAAGTGGTGCTGATCACACCTCCGGTTCCAGTGGCTGTACTGGTTGTACTGGTGTACTGTTTCTTCAGGAAATCACGTCTGAAAGGTAAAGGACTAATTGATAACGAGTAGCACACAGCGTAACCACAAGGTGTCACTTACAGCCAGCACAACAGCACTGTAGATCTCCAGCGGTTCATAACGTTTGAGTCATTCCACTTGTGCTGCATTGGTATCGTTTTACTTTTGAAAGTTGTTCGCGAGATGAAACGGTGTAACACAACGTATGATTGATTTACAGCAATGATATTCAAATTCATTGTTCTGTTCAAATAAAACTGTCTAATGTATTCAGCAAAACATCAGAATTCATTTTTTAGTAAAGTGTAAAAATGATTTTATATATGTTTTTTCTCTGTGTTTTCGTGACGTGTGAAATACACTCCACAAAAATCCCTCATACAGAAATATGAGGAACAAAATTACGGTGTTTTTTTATTTTTGCACCTGTAGTTTTACGGAAATAAGTTGCTGTAATTCTTTGATACGCAAGTCAAGGAAGTTCCTCTTTAATGAAAAGATTTGGGCCGAATCTACAGCGCGATAACAGATGCGTTAGAATCTCAGTATGACACACCTGTGATCACCGATCACTCAATGCAGATTGTGTTAGATATCATTTATATTATTTGTTATCATTTAGTATCAGCCTGTGTCTGGTTTTTCCAGTTAATCCTATAGAAAATTTCTATTTCATAAAAGAATTTTATCAGAAAGATTTTAGAATTGTTCTGACACGCAGACATTACATACATTATCTTCAATTGACACCTAGTCTGTCTCTGAGCTTCCTGTTGTTTAGCTTTGAAATCTGTAGCAGGACAAAAGCTTTTTTGTATCAGTGCCAGAAACATTCAGAAAATGTCAGTCACTGATTGTCTGTTTTCTGCTTGCTTGTGATGTGGGTCAGTGAAGTGCAGAGGAATGTGATGCAGCGAGTGACTTTGGGTGTGACGTGGTTATGTGATGATCTGATTTTAAAGCATGTGGTTTATCAGGGTTGTGAGTAAATAATAGGATTCTTATAATAGATTATTGTACATGAGTTATAATAAATATATCTCAAATGATCTGCTTATGAAACAGTGAAGTTTAACTACAAAGAGCTGCTTAAAATTTACATGTTATTTTTAAATATTTAATGTTTAATATTTTTAAATATATTGTTAAATATTAATATTATTAACTTAAAGAAACTTTGAAACTTTGTTACATTGATTATAGTTTAATCTGCTGAAGTGTGGAGTGCTGGCAGTTTGTCCTGGGGGTGAAAATGACCCCAGGACTTCACTTGCTGACAGCATTATGACTACAAAACAACAAGCAATGCCATTACGTTTAATGGAGTTTTGCCAGTTATGAAACCAAAGACATACACTGAGTTGTGTAAATGTAATGCATGGTATTAGTGGTAGTTAAGTAGTAATCTCTTACCCGTGCTGTGGTATGCTCACACTGTCAACCATCTGGAAGACAGCTAAAGGGCATACTAGACTTTATTGTGCCTTAAGCTGTCTGACTGCTCCATCACTCTCTCTGACAATCTGCAAATAGACAACCGCACCCAGCAGAGCAATGCTAAAGAAACCACAGACCGTGTTTAGCACTCACTCTTTGTAGTCTGCAGTTTTTATCTGCTGTATTGTGTGCTCCATTGAAACCATCAGTTACTTTTGTCTTGTGTTACATAGTCATGCCACAGCAGCTGCTTTCTACACATTATGTTTAAAGCACGTACGTTTCTTTTGTGATACAAATATGTTTCTTTCTGTGGATGCAGTTCTTAAGTGATACAATTGAGCATTCATACAAACCTAAACCTTTCAGAACCTGTTAATTGTAGATCAGTTATGTAATACAGCCACCAGCCCAATCATGTGATTTATTATCCCAGATTGTATGATTGTAATAACGTTTACTGCTGTATACAGCTCATATGCTTAACAAGAGTTAAAGGTCACTTATTTAGAAGGAACGCCAATCTCTGGATTCTTACAGTATGATTGTAATGTTAAAATATAGTAGTAAAAGAAAAATCTTGAAGAGTAAATCTTGAAGTTTAATGACATGAGACTAAACAAACGTAATTTTGAGCTGACGAATTAAAGTCACTGTTTAATTCTCATACATGCACAGGGTTTCAGTCATTGCTTACAATAACTGCTGAGGTATGTATTTTATATGTTAGTGTTTATATATATAAACACTGTATGGTGGGTGAGGAATGACAGTTGTATTAAACCGAACCGCGTTCAGACAGTCCAGAAGAGAGAAACGTTTAGGCCCAACTTTCTAAATTTAGTTTTCACATAGAGATTATCATATCACATGGTAATCGTCATTAAGTTGAATAGAACGTGTGTTTTGATAAGCCTGTAAGGTATGTGCCTCTTCTGAAAATATCATTGTACAATTGAACAAACACGTTTAACATGCTGTCAGATATGTCATATTACTGTCTCTTTAAAGAGCTTAATTCCCATCACAGGCCCTGCAGCTTATATATTTAGTTACATGTTTGTTTGTTTGTTTCTCTGGGTGTTGCCCTCTGTAAGAGGATGATAAACACAGGAACGTCCTCATCAATGTTTCCTTAATTACTGAGATTTGGCTTTTTAGCTTCCTTCATTCCAGTATCTTTGGAATAGGGCTGGTTTGATAATTCTGCCATTTTTAAATGCACAACACGTTACACTGTTATCTCAACTTGTAAGTCAGTTTTACATCATACATCAAAACAGGTTTAAATCACAGGTAAACAGATTTAGTTTACCAGCAACTTGATACAGCAATTTGATATGGAATTGAAATTTTATTTACATTTCCATCGATATTAAGCTAAAGAAAGGAATATATCAGGGAGTAAAAATACTGTGTAAGAAAAAGTTGGTAATGACTGAGGTTTACAAAATAAATACTGTAGTTTATATTACAGTAGTAGCTGTAGTAGTATGTAATCTAAGTGTTCTATCTGTTTTATAATTGTCCTGTTTTCAGTCTATGATATAATGTGGTTCATAAATGACAGTGAGCAGAGTTGTGGTGATGCTGGCAGGGTTGCTGGGCTCAGCTGCTTGTGTAAAGGTCATGAACGGCAGACGTTGTTAAGCAGCATTGTTGTCTATTACAGATGCATTGCTTACAGTACATTCTCACCTATTTCAAATGGTAACTGAATGTAACTGTGTATCTTTCCCTGTCAGCACGTTTACCAGATTGCTGGAATCATCTGACCTTGACTTGAACATGAGATTCTTGTGCTAGAGTGACAGTGACAAACACACATGTGAAGTATTGAAGTAAATATTAATCACACTCACCTAACAATGCAGGAGCTTTCTCTCCAGTCCTGCTCACTGCTAAAATATGTCCAGATGGATTATTGTGTTCACAGGACTGAGTGATTAATAGTGAGAACAGTAAACAGTGAGGTTACCATCTAAGGGATCATCAATAAAGTGCGTCCAGGGCTTCCAGTCATTTAATGTGCGTAGTTTTTGCTGCTTGATATCTGTAGATGTGAAGTTGTCAGTGTTGCATGTTAGGAGCAACTGGGAAACAGTAAAAAGATTTATTGGTATTGGTTTATCTGTTGCTCATCCCAGTGATGCTAACAGGAAGGGCAGAATCTGTGGTAACAACCCCCCCCTAAATAATTATTAATAAAATAAATACACTATAAATATATCACTCAGAGTTTCTTTCCTTCACGACTCAGTTGTTGTTCCTGGTTATCATCGGTCCATGACTTTCTCCAGTCATGTCCAGTAACCAGTGGTTCTCAACTGGTGGATTGCAACCCATAAAACTGGCTCACAGGTCTGTTGTGACAGGATTGTGGACAGCTGGGAAATGTTTAAATACATACAATAGTAACAGTGTGTATAACAGTGTACACAACACACAAGTAACAGTGTGTCGTGATTTCACAATGATCGGTTCAACTCAAGTTCTCCTCCGTTCCTGTTGTTGATATCAGAGAGTGTGAGTTCAGTCACACTGACCATTGAGCGTTTGTTGGTCACAGAGTACAGATGTAATAAGGAGAATGACAACACAGACATTTTGTGTTCATTGAACAAAACTATGTAAGATGAAAGGCATTAACTCAAACTATAAACACAGATTCACGTGTGATGAGGATAAATGCTTTGTGCTGACAACAGTGTGTTTGGTGTGGTCAATTATTGGCTGCTAAGATAAATATTTAAATATTATGTAATAATATTATGTTTTGACGTAATATTATTTTGATGTTAATTTAAAGTCGATTTGAATGTTTGATTTAACGACTCCTAAAATGTACTTTGATACAATTAACAGTTCTGGTCACCTCTTGTCCAGTGTGCACTCTGTGTGCTGAAGCAGACCCAGTGGAGAATCCCCGCGGTCGGGTGTTTTGTGTCGGGTTCAGAAGCAGAAGGGAGAGGTGAAGTGTCACACCCTGTTGTATCATTTGAATCAATGCATGATTGGAATTAAAGAGCTCCCCTGATGATGCTCATTGTCAAAATATGCATTTGTTACATTGATATTAACATGAAAGGTGTTTAAAATTGTCACACACAGATACATTATAATACACTGCCACTGCAATGCTGTCTTGTGTGAAGAACTGTGTCTATGAAAGCAGTGTTGATCAGAGGAATATTATCTCTAGAGGTGAGATTCTAACCTACATCTGTTTTAGTTATATTTGATTCTGCAATTCATGGCTGTTTTGGTGCTGCTTTGTGGTGCGTTTTGAATCTTTTACATTTCATTTTTCATTTTACAATATTTTCGATACCATATTGTGTTGTTATGTGTTACTAGTTATCCAGTAACTCAGTTAGCTCTCTTGGTTGTAAGATATTTGCTATCCAGTCATTGACTAAATAAAATAAAGAAAAAGCAGGAACAAGAATAGCTGATTAAGAAATGTTAATAAGCAGCAAACATGGCATCACTAATATATCATCACAGCAATTCTGACCAAAATACAGTCTGTAATTACATATAGCAAAAACATGTAGAGCTGCTGTGTCAAGTCTTCAGATGTTGTCCTCCAGTGGGGGTGGGGATAGCCCCGGCTAATGCACTACAGCCCCACTGTATTTTTAGCATTTTACTCTTTCATTTTCTTTTCCTTTCTGTTTGTCTTTCTATCTTTCTGTCTCTCATTTTATACACTTACTGACATACAAAAAATGTTGTGAATGTGTGTGACAATGTTTTTAAGAACATTCGGTTTATTTGCTGTCGCTGACATTATTATTCTTATTATTATTATATACTCTGGACCTGTTTCAAGTGAACTTTACAGTAACAGTTGTTTAGATATTCTTGTGTTTTAAAACAGAAATAAATAGCTGGTTAATAGATATTTAGATGCATTATTTCTTACTTAGTAACATAACACGTCAGTATCATAAGTGTTACAGTTTATTTACAGTTTAAAGTCCTATAATGTACTTTATTCCTGTGAAGGTGCATTTGCTGATAATCTTGTATGAGCCATACTGTATTTCTTGTTTTTTGTGGTATGTATACACAGGGCTGGGTCGTACCCGTACCACCACATTCCCTAAAAATATACAGTAATTACATTCTTTTTGAGGGCCTTACAAAGTATTCACTAAAGGTAAAGTTCTTGTCATTTACTGTCAGGATTTATTGAGTGAGTAATGTTTAATTAAGCTCTGTGCTGTCTCAGAAATGCTGTCCACCTCCAGCTGAACATATGAGCATAAAAACTAGACATAAATTATAAAGGGCTTTTGACTTTTCAACAGTGTTATGCATTATCACAAGCATTTACATGAACAGATGTCCTCGGTCAGCTGAGTGACAGTAGTCCAGTAGATGTACATGTTTGTTGAAGTTCAGTCACATTATTCATAATATTTACTGGTGATTTTGACATTGGGGTGTTGCTAGATATTATCTGTGTTCCGTTCTGACAGCTGCATCACTGGCAGTTCTTCTGTCAAAAAAATTCCTCAAGAATGCCCATTGTCTGCTTTCAGCATATCTTAGACGTACTCTGTTGTTTTCATGACGTTAACACTTATCAGCAAAAGTGTATCAAAACAGGCTTTACATTTTGTGTCGTCCATAAATGTTGTCTTAATTATTTCAGACTCACGACTCTGAACTGTCAGCGTTAAAAACACTGTGTGACCTCATATATTAGACCTCAGATTACACCGTTTCTGCAGTCTGTTGTGTCTGTAGTGTGTTCAGCCTCGTGAGGATAGATTATTGTTATTTCTTTGATTATGTAATTGCTTTCTTATGACCCGAATAACCTCATGTAGCTTCATTGAATTGTTACAGAATCAGACAGATACTGGACTGGTGGTCACTCACTAGGCAGTAGTGTAGGTAGTTGACATGTTTAAGTATTTTAAGTCCTATAATGTGCTTTTGCGATCTTAAAATTATAACACAGAATTATGGACCATTTTTTGCTTAATAAATATGTTTATTGGATTAAAATAAAATAGAAGAACTAGCACATAATGCACAAAAAGAAGTAATGACAAACCAGTTGAACAAACAACTGCTTTCATTAGAAAATAGACATTTCAGAGGAAAAAGATCCACTTCCTCCTTCCTATACAAAGAGTCAAAATACTATACTTTACTCATTTCCCTTGTTTAATTAATCCAACAGCCTGCTGTTCAATGAATACATAAGAATGTGTATCTTGAGGAATAGTGCAATATCAGGCTTATATTTATATTGCCATAAACCCTGTTTTAATGCTGTGCTACAACAGTTTATTAAATATAACATGCTGCTTGTTGAATTCATTAGCATATTTTGCTGATCTCTAGCATTAAGTTAATTAAGGAATCTACAGGAAAAGTCTTAGTATTGTTGACATAATAATGAGGAATGTTGTTTGGAGCAGACTGGATTCAATTCTTGGGCCACTTGAAGTAGCTGAAGATAAAAAAATATGGAAATTAGATGAAAATTAAGTAATAAAGACAATCAATCACAAAAACAGTCAAATATAAAATTATGTTAGTTCATTTTCTGACTTACTTGTACCATTGACGGAAATTGAGGAAGGATTTATGTTCAGCACACTGACATTTCCTGTTTGTACTGCTGTCAGGAGGTCCTTAATAATTTCCTGAGGTGCTGGGATTGGTTGTGAGTTGTTGAAAATCAGTTGTGTTGTGGTGATGATTGACCCGTTACTGTAATATATGTTTAAGACAGACAGGATTCATTAAATTGTACAATTATAAAGGTTACCAGTAAATGATCAGAAAACTATATTCACTCCCCCCTCCACACACACACTGCACATAAATTCTGTACTTACCTGAATCTCAAGACTATTAGTCTGAGGAAACCAACATACTTGACTTTGTAGATTGGTTCAAGCTGTGGCAAATAACAAACAATTATTCACATCTATAAAATAAAAGTCTAATAATTAGACTATGCAAGTCTAATAGTTAAATGATTGTTATATAACTAAGAATGTTATAAATAATAGCTTTCTCTTCTCCTAACATTCAGATCTCCTCAGTGCATCTTGTTTGAGTGTTGGAGTGGATTGTATCTTACCTCATCCTTTACCAGCTGCGATCTTTTCTTAAATCCTGGAGAGCTTTTATTGCTCAGGTCCACTGTGAATGTGTCATATGACCGAAAGACCAGATCTATCAGCACCTCAGATACTGCTGCAGTAGTTGTAGCAACTTTAGCTGTGGTGGTTGTTATTGTCATGTTTGTTGTTTTTGGTATATTTGCTGTTGGTATATTTGCGACTGTTGGTATATTTGCGGCCGTTGTCATGTTCGCCGCTGTTGATATGTTCCCCGCTGTTGTTATGTTCGCCGCTGTTGTTATATTTGTGGCTGTTGTTATATTTGTCGCTGTTGTTTTGTTTGCTGTTGTCATTGCAGCTGTAGTTGTAGCTAGAGCTGGTAAAAAACAATGAGCAAATTAGATAGAACACCATATAGAAAACAATCTATAAATCTAATTAAGTGAAATGTGTCTTATTTCTATTACATATGGAGTTACAGAAGACTGTCATGTATTATACTGCACAAAAGGGTGAGGAAAAGTGAGAGGTTGTAGAATGTTTTGAGATGTTTTGAAATGTCTACCTGAACCATTGACTGAAATTGTCTGAGGATCTATGTTCAGCAAACTGACATTTCCTCTTCCTACTGCAGTCATGAGGTCCATTCTAATTTCCTCAACAGATGGGATTGGTTGTAGGTAGTTGAAAGCTAGTTGTGTTGTGGTGATGATTGACCCGTTACTGTAATATATGTTTAAGACAGACTGTCATACAGGATTTGTGCAAGTGACCATTAAAAAATAACACACACACTCAAACACACTATATTGCACAAGCAGCTTTGCAATATATTGTATTTACCTGAATCTCAAGACAATTACTCTGAGGAAGCCAAGATACTTTTTGTAGATTGGTTCAAGCTGTAAAAGTGAACGGACAAAAACAGTCAAAGCTTTAAAGTTGCTTCTATAAATTGACATGCTTTAAATTTAGTAGTTGCTGGCTCATCTCCTCAGTGTCTCACTCTTGAATTGGAGGGATTGTAGCTCACCTGATCTTTCACAAGCTGAGATCTGTATATGAATCCTGGAGAGTTTGAATCGTAGAGGTCATTTGTAAACAAATCATAGGAGCGAAACACCAGGTCCGTCAGCACCACAGGTGTTACTGCTGCAGTAGCTGCAGGCACTTCAGCTGTGGTGGATGTAGTTGTTATGAGTGTTGTGACTGCACTAACAGTTGTTAAAGTAGAAGCTCCATTTTGTGAAGAACTTGTGATAACTGCTTTAGTAGTGGTAGCTAATCCAGTGGTATTTGCTGTGGTTGTTAAGGGTCCCAATGTTGTGGTAACGGCAGCAGTAGTTCTGTGACTTGCTGAGGCTGTTGAGGGTCCTGGTGTTATTGTAGTTCTTAGTGTTGTGGCAGCTAAAGAGGAAATGACTGAAGTTAGACTTGAAACTGATGTTTTTGGTTTTGTCACAGTAACTGCGGTAGTGGTTCTGTGACTTGCTGCAGCTGTTGAAGGCCCTGATGTTATTGTAGTTATTGGTGTGGTAAATGTTCCAGCTGTACTAAGAGTTGAACTTTCAAAGACAGATGAAGAGGGAGTGGTAGACGGTGGTAATTGTGGTGATGTTGTGGTAGTTGCTCCAGTGGTGGTAGATGTTGAGGATGCTGTTGTAGATGTTGCAGCTGTAACAGTGGAGCTTTCAGAGAAAGTTGAAGAAGAAGTAGTGGCTGAAACAGAGGTAGACCTTGATTGTGGTGGTGTTGTGACAGTTTCTCCATTAGTGGTGGATAATCCAGCATGAGTAGTTGTGACTGCTGAAGGTCCTAATGTTGTTGATGAAGCAGGTGGTGTTGTGGAGGATTCAGCTGTAATAACAGTTGTGCTTTGTATGGTAGTGGAAAACTCTGGAGTAACTGTAGTAACTGTTGATTGTGGTGGTGTTGTAGAAGCTACATTAGTGGTGGATGATCCAGCATGAGTTGTTGTGACTGCTGAAGATCCTAATGTTGTTGATGAAGCAGGTGGTGTTGTGGA
>JAZGTJ010009956.1:0-18719 GCA_036877575.1 Botia almorhae | reverse complement strand
GTTTGATGTAGGGGCTGGTTGTCACAGTTCATTTTTCTCATCATTGGGCGCTGTCACCAAATTCTGATATCTGAATGTTTGCGCTCTTGATCCACATTGTTGAATTTATCAAGAAATGAAAACTCTCCACTGCTTATTTAAGTCATCAAAAAGATTGTAAAAATGAATCACCAGCATTTCCGGGATCAATCATACACTGTTGTTATTTTGGTTTAAAATAAACACGACCATCTGTTTTAAATGTGTTATGAGTATTTGATGAGTATGTAATGTGTTTTAATGACGCAGAAGTACATCTCAATTCAATTTCCATACTAATTCAGATACCTTCGGAATAAATGTGAATAAATCTATATGTTTTGGTTCTTAGTCTCCCTCAGAGCGTAGTAAGAAAGTCAACAGTTGATAACTCTGTCTGATGTCAGAGGTCTGATCCATTCGTGTGTGAAATTCCTCACCTATCCTATCAAACCATTAAAACCTATCCCATAAAGCCATTAAAACTTGTGCTAGTTGCCACAGGGTGACTGTATACTCACCACTGTGACAGGACATGTCAAGACATGCTCTAAAATAGAAAGAAATGGTTCAGAAAACATGAAATATTTCACAGATGGCACTTAGCTTCATTCTATTCTGTTATTCATTCACTTTGTAGTTTCTGGACCGTGTGGATTAAATCAAATCTAAATGTGGACGGTCTGTTCAAAGCATCTTCAGATTTTGCCCCAGGCCGGAATTAAGGAAATTCAACGATGGTTTATAGATAAAAAACTGATAACAATGTAAAAATCTCATAACAATGTAGCGATCCAACACAGCGTCACAAAAAAGCTTTTGAATTAATTTTGGCACCAAAACCAATGTTAATATTGTGCATTGGTGTTGTTTTGCTGTGATCACACGGCTGGGTGTGCTGGACACAGAGAAGAACTGGCAAGCATCTTTAAATGTCAATTTTTTAATAAAATTGGCCAACATAAAAAAATGCATGTTTACCAAGTCAAGAATATACAGTCTAGGATGAAAAACAATTGTACATGGTAAATTAATTTGAAACCAAAGCTGAATAATGTCTAATATACAAATCAATGCATGCATATATGCATATATTAATAATGAACATTATTACAATATGCATATTATTGGCAAATATATATTCCTATAACTGGTAAAGCATGGCAGTGTCTAGTAATGTCAAGGTCATGGGTTCGACTGCAGGGAACTGATAAACAATATACTTTAATGTGCTTTGGATAAAAGTGTCTGCCAGACGTATAAATCTGAATGCGAAATGTGGTTCATGTTCCTTCAAACATCAAGCAGATCTTAATGACTCATCATGGGGCCGATTCATTCAAATTCAGTTTTTTGAATCTGTGTCACTGCAGCGTGGGCTTTGAATACCACAGAGACACACGTAGGACCTCGAAAAGCCTTTGTGTGAGTCAATGGCTGTGAGAAAACATTAGTATAATACACTCATTGTTAAACGAATCAAATGTTTTCTTGACTTAAAATATATACAGCTCTGCTTCATTGTGCAATGTTCTTAGTTTTGAAATAAGGTTTTAAAGCTCATAACGGGCTATGATTTAATGCTAAATTAATTTGAGGAAAATATCAATCAGTAAGCCAAACGATCTGACAGCCGCAATCCGCAACTTTTGCCTCTCTATCGCCATCTCTGTTCAAAACATAAAATTGCAAGTTACTTTCAGAGTTATTTTCTTAACATGGGTTATTAATTCAGTATCATGTTACTCAAACCCAAATAAATTTCTTCCCTTGAAAGCAAGCAATAAATTATGTTGATGCCACTTTTGGTACAAGGAGTGAATGGTGACTGAGGCTGTCATTGACAGAATTTACATTTATGGGTGAACTATCCCTTTAAAGATCTTTTGGTTGTCTTAATAGGAGCCTGGGGCTCACTGTGTGATGTTTCAGGTCTGTGGGACTCATCAATGCTTCTCATCAACACCACCCATACAAGTAATCTAATGGAAGTCAAGCTACTTCTGATTAAAAACTGTGTGACAGGTTGAACGCCACTCATGCTTCCAAATCATAACCTGAATGAGTGAAATCAGTGCTGCTCAAAATTCAAAAAAATAGCAAATTACAGAATCATCTCCCAGTGCTGCTGAAATCCCTTTAGCTTCTGTCTTGTGCCATGTCTTGCTTTATCAGTCACATACACAATGTTACACATTGTTTACTAAAACTCTTAAAACATTTCCGCTAACTGAAATCAAATCTAATGTAGGCATAAATATTATTTTAATAACAGACTAAAATTTGAAAAGTTGCATTAGCAAAACTAAAATAAATTTAGGTCAATGCACTAAAATGACAGCACAATCTCATGGCAATTCGTAGCTATTTTACGTTTTTGCGATTTGATGGCTAATTCATATCAATTTGTACAATCTCATTCGTACGTTTACGTACGATCTGCATTCGCTTCAGCAAGAATTGGGTTTAGGGGGGAGGTTAGGGGTACACCTTCATTCTTGCATTCGTACATTTTTGTTTTTCACTTGTAAAATAGTTACATTTCCAGATTGAAAATGATTACCTGGACACACAATGGGTGATGGAGTAGAAACAGCAGGACTCAGTTAATTGTCGTCTTCCTCCAAAGTCCCTGTTCACTGTTTTTGGCATAGAAACACATTTTGAAACAAACTGTTATTTGCTGCTTAGAATTCACTGGGTGCGCAGAAGGAGGGTCATTTCCTTCAATAATGGTGGCTGATCCAGCATGAAAAGTTAGATCTAAAGCAGGTTTGGTCTCTCTTAAAGCTTTTAGACTTGTGAAACACTGGACATTTTGAAGCTTCATGGGCACTTTTTCACATGAATATTTTAACAGTGGACATGAAATCTAAAATGTGCCTCAGGAAAAGCACCTGTTTACAGTTCTGATGCCTTAAAAAACAAAAACAAAAGCATTCAAAACAATGACACATTTCTCTATTTTATGATAATGCTATTTTTGTGTGCTTACAGGTTTTTTGTGCATAAACTTTAACTTACGTTTTGATTTGGGTGGGGGTGGGACTGTATGTTTGCTAACTGATGGTGGACAGGACGAATGTTTAGAACGAATGTGTTTTTCATTTTATTTCATTATTTACATCTCTGCTGCTATTTTCTTCTAATTCCTCACTGTATGTTTAAGTTACCACTAGTAAGGTTCTTAAAATTCGGTTAAATTAAGGTTCGCCATAGAAGAACCATTATTAGTTCGCCAAAGAACCATTCAAATGTCAAATGTTGTTAAATTTACACATTTAACAGACACTTTTATCCAAAGCGACTTACAGTCCATTCAAGTTATAAATTTTGTCAGTACATGTGTTCCCTGGAAAACAAACCTATGATCTTTGCATTGCTAGCGCAATGCTCTACCAACTAAACTCTTACTTTTTGACCTTTTAATAGTCTAAAGAACCTTTATCCACTACAAAGAACCCTTGGTAAAAAGAAAGGTTCTACATTGAAGGTTCTTTATGGAACTATACAGCCAAAATGGTTCTTCAATGGCATTGCTTTTTAAGAGTGTAGTATTAGTTTTATATATATATATATATATATATATATACATATATATATATACATGTACATGACAAATATATATCTGAGGCACTAACGGTATCAGGCAGACTTTTTTCCTGATTATTTTGACAGCTTTTTTATGCATTTTGTTATCAAAAGTTTTCAGGACAACATGACCTCAGCAGATGGATGATCTCTGACTGAAGCTACGAACCCTTCAAAACAAAAACACAGATAAGTGTATCAACTGCTGGAATGGAACAGAAAACACATTAGATGTAATTCAAGCCCCCAAACTGCTCATTTTATCACTGTTCTAGGAGTGGATCCTATTTGTTATAGAATAACATTTTATAATAAAATGCAACATAAAAGAATTTCAACGTTTTTTATATTGAATTTAAAATAGTGGCTTTTAAAGATACAGTTCACCCAAAAATAAAAACAAAAATTCAATTATAATGTTCTATAACTTTTTGACCTGAGGAATACCAAACATCTGTTACACTGCATACAATTAAAGTGAATAACAGACATACTGTGTCTTTATACTGTGAAAATCGTGCCAACCATGGTCACTATTCACTTGCATTGTATGAAATAGAGTAAATTAATAACTTTTTGTCTTCTGGAATAGAAAGATATACTTATGAAAGACATACAGACTGAATTAATGCTTTTCTGAAAGAAAACAGAGTTAAATGAGCATACAGGGAAAATAAACATCAGACATTTTTTCTACGGCAACAGATAAAATGTCAACACTATTGATCATCACTCAGTATTGGTGAGTGTTTTACTGTGGCTATTCATAACCCTAGCATGCTAACCATTTTCTAATGCACACATTATTATGGCTTTTGTGAGAGCATCTAATGAATAACCTCAATGTGTTTCTACATGTCAAATCCTGCTGATCAATGTACACATCATGATGTATTCACATCACAGTCTGACTTTCATTCGATTTACTTTGGGCGACAGAACAGATAATGTAGAAGAGATAAAATGACATATTAAGTAACAGAAATAAATGTTCACTTTCTGATAGCTTTTTTCTGTGTGAATACCAAAACAACTTACCCCAAATATGGCCCTGAGATTTACTTAAAATATTTTTTTAATTAAATTTTGGTCTGCAGTCTTTATTTTCAGCTGGGTCATATCAGAAGAAAATTTAATATTTTATTCCCAGAAGAAAATGTAGTTTTTCATGAACATTTTCTACCCTTTCTTTGACCCTCTAGAACCAAACAGGCTGATTTTCGCTGCTCTGCTTTCAAGAGTTCTCTGCAAATGTCTTCTTTACATCTGAAATGAGATACTGTGCTATGGTGTATGTTTACAAGTGAGCTGCTCTGTCTCTCAATAACACTCCTTTGCAAAGCCTAAATTACACTGTTACAGGTTCATGCAAAAATCTACAATTAAGCTGTGAAGGACTGAAATAATCAGAGACTAAAAAATAAACTTCAGCCATTCAATTTTATATGCACATATGCAGAGTGGCTCCAATTAGATTTTTGTGTTCGGGAATAATAGCACAAGTCATGCTTCAAATCACTTCACTATGACTGTAAGGCACAAATTTTTAATATTGAACAGGCATTGTTGAATATATTAAAGCACGCATGAGCCTCTGACAGTTGCAGAGGTGTGGATTAGCATTTTTGCTGCTCCGATGTTCCCAAAACTTTACGAAGTTTTGATTTTGGGACGTTACACAATAAAAGTTCTTAAAAGATTCTTCACAGTATTGCCAAAGAACCATTTTTGGTTCCCAAAAGAACCATACATAAATCAAAAGATCTTATAGTATAAAGAATCTTTACTACTAACTACAAATAACCTTTTGTGAAACAAAAAGGTTCTATGGATGTTCTATGGATGTTGAAGGATCTTTATGTAACCTACCGACCAAAATCGTTCTTCTTGGCATCGTGAAGCACCTTTTTTACATACAATATTTCAAATCATCCCTTTTAGTAGTAGCTCTTTAAAAATATTCTGCATTCACTCACCCTTGTGCTATTGCAAACCTGTATGTTTATTTAAATAGGAATCAATGATTTCTTATGTCCTTGAAGATTCAAATTATTGAAACCTCACAGAGGAAGGTTTGAAGCAGCCGAGCAGCAGCGACAATAAATGCTGGTCCTTAGCTAACCAAACAAATTACTGCTATTATCTGAACAAATTAACATGAGCTACTAAAAGTAAAAAAAATAAAATAAGAGTTTGGCTTTTAACGTTTTTTTTCACATCCCTTGAATTGAATTCAATGCTTACCAGAAGGCAAAAGCAGAACTTTTCCTTTGAAGGATGTCTGGACAGACACCAGGCTGGGAGGCTACGCTCTGCATTTTAGTGGGGTAAAATTTACACAGAAAATAAATGATTTAACTTAATCTCCCTGGGCTAAAAGGATAGTGACTAAAGGCAGAGGAAAAACAGCAGGGATATCACATGGTCCACTGACCAACCAAGAACTATAATACCTGGAGACAGCTGTCCTTTAGCATTTCCATTCATCTCAATGGCTGGGTTGCCAAAGTTGAATTTATCACCCCACTATCATGAAATTGCAACAGAAAGTTTCAAGTTGTTTATTTGAAGCTGTTGATCGTGAACATTGTAACAGCAATGGTCCAAAATGTTACAAAAATACATGTACCATCAAGCCCGTTTAAACATGGATACAAAAATATTCAGTTAATTCATGTGTGCACATGACTGAAGAATTTGAAATATGCTTTAATGGTGAATTTATTACTTGTAAATGTACAGTGTGTTACGTGAGTAGCGTGCGGCACAGAGACAGTTATTCTAAACATCCAGTTTTTCTGCTGTGTGCCGACACATTAAATTAACGTACGAAGAACAGCATATGTACATACCGTACCAAAATCTTAAGAGTCTTTACAGCACAGCTGAACAAATGAGGCACGTGTACAAATTTCACAAACACACTGGCAACAACGAAACCCAACGTGATACGAAAATGACTTTTTATACAAAAAATATTTCATTTAACCTACGTTTGTTTTATAAGTATATACATTTTGCATTGTAACAGATGAGAGGTAATTTGGCCACTTACATTTAAAATAAACAATAAAAGACACCAGATGATGTAGGGCAGTGATCTTTAAATTTGATTTGAATTAAACAACTTTAAATATAATAGTACTTTATATTTATATATAGTATATATATATATATATATATAATAGTATATAATATTATTAAATATAATAGTACTGTACACGTCCCAGCTATACAATTAATTCATAATTGTATGTTGTTTTATATGTTCCTTTGGATGTGACTGTACGTGGTTATTCTGAAGACATGGCAAAAACCACATTCCCTATTATGTGATCTTTATGCAGTGACCCGGTTTAAGCAAGTTAGAGTATCAGCACTACCCAGAACTGGCTGCATATCCATTCCTATGAGCAACACTGAGTGGAGAACATTGGCGTGACAGCCAGTCCTGCTGTCTTCTTTTCCCTTTAGCTTGTACACAGCCCCTAAAATCCCTCTATTTGAACGAGCACTGAAAATGACTCGCCACTGAAACCACAAGGATGTATAAACCTCTTTTGTCTCACAATACAACACTTCTATTGCCTAACAAACGCTAACTATACAGATGCAGCATCAGCTATGTAGTGTTGAGCTTCCTGTCAATGGGCTGGTCATGGGGCGCATTATAGAAACAGGTAACCCAGAAATTAAAATTAAAATACCCCTTTGTCATCCCACGTTACACAGTATTATAATATTCTTCAAAACACAAAAGCAGATCTTAGGCACAATGTTTAAAACAACAATTTACAAATCTTTTTGGAATGACAAAATATTTTGTTAAACTGTCCCTTTAAAACAAACACCAAACCTCTCTGTCGCCATCTCTGTTCAAAACATAAAAATACAAGTTGTAACTGTATGTTGAGGTCAAACCAACATTTCCCAAGAAATCAACTGCTTAAATTATAAATCATTCAGGGTAAGCAGATCGTTTTGAACACGGATTTTATATGGACTTGCTCAATTTATGTTTTTTTTAATCATTTTTATGAATTGTAGCTTTAAGATAATGAACATCTTCAAAGTCAGTGACACATTTTACCAGTTGTAACATCCATGTTGATGTCACAATGGAGTGCTTGTTCTTTGCACAAAAGGATTTAACATTTGACTATAAACCCACAGCGATACATGGCACAATGACACTGAAACGATCATGCATACAAAATGTTGCCACTGCTGGATAACTGATCTGAGGTGATAGTGCAGAGAAGGGCATTCGGTTTCCCAACGTGCCAGTTCTTAACACACACACACACACACACACATTTGTACAGCTATCTTTGTGAGGGCATTTATTGATACAATGGAATCTCTAGCCCCTTACCCTAACTAACTAACTAACTGTCTAACCCTTACCCCAAACCTAACCATAACACTATTCAAACCCTAAAACCAAGTCTTAACCCTCAATAGCCCTTTAAAGGGGTGTCAGAAAGTGAGGTCCAGCTAATGTCTTCAACTTTACTCTCTTTGTCCTCACTTCAATGGTATAACTGGTCACATTGGTTCTCACAAAGATAGATATACAAGTACACACACACACACACACAGGTCTGAAAACCTCATTAAAATATATATATATATATATATATATATATGAACAACATGTTTAAAAACATCACATTTGGTCTCTACAGTATATCTCCATATATTGGATATTCAACAATCCACTTTTGTTTGCCCTTTTTGTACTCATCTTATAAGCAAAAGTATTATTTCATAAAGAGCACTCCAGGTAGAGAATCCCTAACCTCTTTTGCCTACACTGTACCATCTGTCATTGTTGATGATGCTGTTGCATCTGTGTCCCCACAGAGTCAAGTCTGCAATAAATGACGTCATGCGTCTAAAACTGCATCTTGCAGTTTTTCCGCAGAACATCTCTGCTTCACGTACACGTTTCAGTTATCGATGGAATACCAGAACCTGCGCTGTTCAGTTTTCCATTAAAGGACCTTGTTTACAACACTCCTTTCATTACGGTTAATTAAATACAGTTAATTAATTGCGGTTTAATTAACCGCACTGTTACCGCAAAACAAGAATTCAGGTTTATGATACGTTCCCGGAGCTCATAAATGAATGCAGCTTGTACACACGCCTAAAAACATGGAACTAGTTGACGCCACTGCTGGAATGTTCACACTTGTTCACACTGAGTGAATGAGTGAATGATTTTTACAACACGTTAAATGAATGAATGACTTTGGTCCTCTTTAACTCTGGTATGACTTCATACCACTCGGACAATATGCATCGTTGCTCTGCGCAGCAGATGGTACGTTAGACCGCGAGGGACGACTCGTCCTGGCACTCTGAAGCCCGGCGAGTCTTGGGACTGCAGCGAGTCAACATGGAGATCTGCGTGCTAAAGTTGTTGCCATTGCTGCCCATGGACGGATGCTGGTATTTGGTGTCAGGGCCCAAAAATCGCTCCAGGTGCCATCGTCCCCATTTTCTCTTGATTTCACCTTGGACCTGAGAGATCAGTACGATTATTTCTCACTAGTTCTGAAATACTGCCATTAAATTTCCTCACAAACCTTCTGAAAATCCCCTAAGGCATCTCTAAGTACACAAACCTAAATTTAACATGCAAGAGTTTCCTCTGGCATTTCCTGAGAACTAACAGGAGGCGGTTTAAATATATTAGTAATTATCATCTAAACATTTATATTTTACATTCATGATTAAATGTATGAAAAAAAACAGTATAGATAATGATATTATCTTAGTCAACATACATTTATTTTTATTTTCTATTGTGAACACTTAACTGATGTGCCATGCTAAAATAATTTGTTTGTTTTATCACAGTGTAATAATTAGCGCCGCCTCTATGAACAAAGTTTTATCCCTATCCAATCAGCTTCCATGAAGCAATAACATTCCATGATCAAATCAATTCCTGATTGGATGAAGTTCTGCGCTACATTTTATTTATTGAATATTTCACTCAGTCACATTAAGACAGTTAAAAGGGTGGTGAAAGCTGGGTCATAAAACGGGTAATTTCTCACAAATAATGCAATAAATTCAGAAAAATATGCTAGTCTTGCAATAACTTCTAGCTCCTTATTTTTGGATTTAGTTTTAGCTGTCAGAGCTGGGCAGTCCTAAACGTCATCCATGGAGCACAAACACATCGTATTATTAAAATGCACCTGACACAAAGCCCGCTTCCGTGACTCTTTATTTACAAGCTACGAGCGATAGGATGTGATGAGCATCAATGCATATATCAAAGTAATAGGCCACCCCTGTCATTGTGTTTAGAGCTATTTACAGCCTGTGTGAGCTAACACAAGCGAAGCCAATTACAGGCTTCCAAGCTTTTAGCTTTAAAGAAATTGAAAGAGATATGTGTGCATGTACTGTAAATACAGTATGTATGTACTGTATCCATCCATCCATTCATTCATCCATCCACCCATTCATTCATCCATCCATGCATCCATTCATTCATCCATCCATCCATCCATCCATCCATCCATCCATCCATCCTTCCATCCATTCATTCATTCATCCATTCATCTATCCATTCATCCATCCATCCATCCATCCATCCATCCATCAATCCATTCATCCATCCATCCATCAATCCATGCATTCATTCATTCATTCATCTATCCATTCATCCATCTGTGTCTGTTTAGAATTTGTCTTACCTCTCCATTCAAGAAGCAGTAAAGTACTGCAACCACGAAACCCTGGTAAAACAGGTAAAAACAACCTATAGTAAACACCAAGTTAGACACAAATTATGCTTTACAAGCCTATTTATTCAATTATTACCTAGAGGATTATATACATAAACAAATGACACTAAATTAACACAGAATCCCACCAGTTTATCCACTAATGACAATGACTGTGGCTGATTAGGCTGCTGCAGCCTTCCTTTTTTTTGTTTTTTTTAAGTTTCAGGACCTATTTACTTTATTTAGGACTGGATCAGATAGGAAGGTAGGAGATATCGTCTGAATCTTCTAAATTCTGAATACAGCTTAAAAAAGGCTGCTATATGAACTACAGTCCCATGATTAGCCTGAGAGAAACTCCTGTCACTGTCGCTCATGTATATTTGCGTTTTTGTTTTATAGCTAGTTAAAATGATTAACTCTAGTGACATACCTGAAATGACCCCAGAATGAGGTCAAAGACGAGTCTTAACTCGGTTTTGATGTTTTCCGGAATGAAAGCAAATATGATGAAGTTTATCCCAAAAAGTGGAATCAGCAACAGGGTGGACTTTGCCAGACGCCTGCGGAGAATAAAAAAAAAAATCAAACAAATGAACAGCCTCAGGGGTGATTTTACTGTCCTTCATAACCTGCACACGGCAGGCAGCTGAGAATAATGTTGTTAACAGGTAATATGGAAAAAGCACAGAAGTGGAATAACAGCATTAAGTGATACGGTGTGGAAACCGCAGGTGTTTAAAAATGGAGGCTTGTTTAGTGAGCCTGCACCTCGGAGAGCTACTTAAAGGCGAGGCGCATTAAATCATGTGCGCGGGGCGAGCGAACCAGTGACATTTTAGATGATGAGATTGTAGCGCACTGGGCCCTCGCTCGCTGCTGGAGACCAGGTGAAATGTCCCCTTATTTCATGGCTGGGTTAAAATTACATAAGCTAAAATGTTTCTCATGTGCCTCTCGGGATTGGCCTGACAGAAAGTGTGTCCACTCTGCATCGACAGGACTTAATGCAGACGCTGTAAATAACTAAAGAAAACATACAAGCTGATCAGTGTTTCACCCCTTCCTCATCCTCCTGAACAGACAAGCACACCTGGTCTCCAGCTTATGTTGCATTTTAAATGCTTGTTACCGACAATGCCGGGGTAACTAGTATAGAATGTCAACCAGGTTTTAAACCCAAGTTATCTTAAGTAATAAAGAAGTGGCTTGTAATGTAATACAATACAATACAATACAATACAATTATAATATAGCTAAAGTCATGTTGCCATTACTATTTTAAAGCTTCAATCCATAACATTTTTGGGTTAAAAATAAACAAAACTCAGTTATTAGGCATGTAGATCAGTGTTCAGAAGGGTTGTCGTGTCAGATTGTCTAAAATGCCAGTTTAACTTCATTTGATATCAACATACGTAATGAACGATGCATAAAGTAACCTGCAAATCTGTGTTTCAAACTGAGATGGCAGTAGAGAGGCAAACGCTATGGATTGCAGATTTAAAACAGCTTCATTCATTCAACTGCTATTCACAGTGGGACAATAACAAAGCAAACAAATGTATCTTATTTAAATCCCAAAAGCTGTTTGGATAGAGTAGCAAATACTTACGAATACTGATTTGATTCATTTCTTCCGATGTCAGGACAGTTGATCTTCTGACGCAGGATCCGAATTATGCAAATGAAGAGGATGAAGTTCATCTGTGGTTGGTGGACAAACACAAACAAAACAGCAGCTCGTGATGTCACAGATGACATAAACCACTGAGGAGTCATAAGGTTAACACATGAAAACTTTATTAAAAACTAATTAGTATTTATTACAGTATTTAGTACAGTATTTATTAAAACTGTAGGAACAAACATCTATTAGCAGAGGCACAGAACAGAAATACCACCTAAAGACTGCAGCCAGACACATGATATTAACTCTAAGTAGATCAGATGGACTTACTATGCTGTTGTGTACTGACAAGTGTGCATGTAAAAGCTTTCTGTTGACTTTAGTGTGTGTATGTGAATGACACATGTGCTTTAGTATTCCAGCCAAAGATAACAAATCCCAGACAGCACAAAATCTGCATAAACAATAGATTTTCCCTCTCTTTTTACCAAAAGCCTAAAAATGTCTGCAAAAGTGTTACTCAGCCTTTAGTCTTTATTGACCTTTCATGTGTGATGGAACCACTGGAGAGAATAAAATGCTCGGCACAAACGTGTGTGTGTAGGTTTACTTAAACACATATTGGGGACAAATTTATACCCAAAAGAGTGGGTTATGTTCAGTTATACTGTTTACAACTAACAGTGTATACATACAAGAGAAGTCTATGGAATGTCTAGTTAGATAACCATGTGTGTGTGTGTGTGTGTACTTATACATAAACTCATATATATGCTTATTGTGATAGTCTTACAGTAGTTTATATAACTTCATATATATATATATATATATATAATAGTACTAAAAGTACTGAAAGACTGACGTAGCAGTCATCAGATTTTAAGCTAGTCTCCATGGTGACCTTGAGTGACAGTGAACATAATGTGAAATAGCAGCTTTCTTGAATCATATTAAAAGCAACATGTCAGACACTTCAGCAGAAAAACGGCATCTCACCAGGATCGAGGCTAATATGGGGGTCTTGATAATCCACCAGAATGGGTCTGAATTCTCAATGATGTCCCAGCATCTGAGAAAACAAACAAATAATGTCCCGCTCACACATTGTCACGGTTAAGAGTATTTTGTGTCTTAATTACGTTATTTAAGAGTAGGAGAACGTTAGTGTTGATCGTACCCGACGTCGTTGAAGGAAGCCTTGGCAAAACTCCAGGCCATGATGAAAATCGTCGGACCTCCTGAGGTAAAACAAACGCGACTTTTTAGTCGGCCGCCGCTTGACATGGCCGACTGACATAATGATTATGTCGGAGGTTAACATAAACGTCAATAAGAAGGTTAATAAAAAACTCACTGAATTACTATGACACCCACCCCAACCAATCAGAATGTACCACCAGAAGTACTTCCTCTCCGAGAAGAAGGAAACAGCCAATAGAGCGTGAAGATAGAGACCCTCCACCAGGAGCCAGAAGAAGCTCGCCATAATGCAATACTGGAAGAAGACGATCACAGCTTTACAGCCAACCTGAAAATAAAGAGACGGGGGAAATGAAATACCACTGGTTTACATTTACATTGAGTCATTTAGCTGACGCTTATTTCCAAAGCGACTTTGGAAATGAGGACCAGGAAGCAACTTCAACTACAATAAGAGGCAACAGTGAATAAGTGCTATAGACAGGTCTCAGGTATTTCAACACAGTATAAGAAGTTTTTTTATTTATTTTAAGTTACAAAAGTAAAAGTGGCGGTGTGTTAGTAAATTAGTCAAGGAAGTGAAGACGAAAAATATGAGTTTTTAGTAGTTTTTTCTGAAAACGGCTAATGACTCAGCCATTCTGATGGAGATATGTAATTCATTCCACCAGCATTTTTGATTCACTCAAATTCAGAGAAATTCAGAGATTCAGATAATTCAGAGAAAATTCTGAGAAATTTTCCAGACAAACAGTCCCCATAAACATAAATGTATTTTGGTGCAAAGTCCATCAACTTGTTTTGCACTGGCTATTTTACAGGAACCATTTAAATCGTTATGTTATGAGCTTCAGAAATATATATTATGCATAATTAAGAAGTTCACAGTGGAGGAAGATTAGCTAGTAAAATGTCCGGCGAGGCCCTTTAAGACAAAAAAAACACCATTAAATTTTAAAAGCCTCAGATTTAACGCTGTTATCAAGTTAATTATCTTAAAAAGGGTCATATGTCATATCTTTTTTATTACTTTTTCCCCTCTAATGTCCACTTACAGTATAAAGTTTTGTTGCATGAAACTCATAATTTGTTGACCGTTTGCCATGCCTTTTTCACCTGTACAATTAAATACCCTTTTCTTTATCCTTTTTAACTCCAATATGATTTTTAACGTCCCTTGCAAAAACAGCCTTAATTTGCCCCTTACAGTGGTGCAAAGGTTGTGGGTTCGATACCCAGGGGAGCACACAAACTGACAAAATGTATAGCTTGAATGTACTGTAAGTCGCTTTGGATAAAAGCGTCTGCCAAATGTGTCAAGGTAACCTAAGGACACAATTTTAAGACTTTATTAAGGTAAATTATGTCATCAACGTCTAAACAAGTTACATAGAGCAAATAAAGACTAAAGGCTAGATTTAAATTCTTTTTATTTTACGTGCAAAAACTGGCAACTGCAGAAACCGGATCGCTTGAACACAAAGTTACTAGATTTTTGCTGTTTGGAAAAACGTCGCAATTAACAATCAGCATGTCAATGAATCTCGAATAAATCGCTCATCTTATTTCAAGACGCTCCTCTGATCTCTGGGATCGGGGATCAGAGACGGATTCACACATCCGAGACTCTCTGCAACGCTCTTGAAATGAGAGCACATGGCTTACAGGCAGGAGAAAAAAATTGGCGGATGAAGCAATCGACAGTTTAGACTACAGACGGCACTGAGTGATGCTCTCTGCCTCCGGGCGTATAAAATGAGGCAGGGCAGGATGAATGGATGATGCTCGTCGTTCTAATGTGCACAAATCATCCAAAATTACTCTGCAGCCTCTTGCTGAGGGCACGCAGACCCAGAAACAGATTGAAAGCTTTCGCTGCAGGCTCAACCACACAAATGGCTAACAAACCCTCCCCAGCCAAAGCTCCTCACAGCCTGTTATCATGCATTTATTATGTATCATATATAAACCTGCTGCAGCTCATTTTGTTTTACAATGCTGTTTTCCGGCAATCCGTCATTCCACTTCGTTCCGCTGTGGCAGTATTGTTATTTAAAGGAGAGAAAAATGTTAATAAGACAGCTTGATAACCTGTCTGGGAGAATCCAGCGATTCCACGTTAGATTAGATACATATACTTGACAACACAAGACCCAGCTAAATCCTTTAGGTTGTAAGAACATTTCAAAAACGTTTCAAAAACTAAAATGTTAAAAAAGTCATTTTGAAAGTTCTAAAAACATTCAAAAAGTCCAGACGTTATATTAAAATTATCTCTTGGCTACAGAAACGTTATTCAAACAATTTTAATGTTCCACTAACTACCTAGGAACAACGTTTTTGAAATATATGATATATAATGTCCAAAATTCTACTAACATGACTGTAAAAATGTTGTTGACGGAGCTTTTAGAAAATGTTTAGCCAACATTCTGAGGGCGTTCCCTATTGGCTGGGGACCAGATCAAAACAATAGGCAGATGCTACAGCTGGTCACTTCATACACTGTGATAAGAGGTCACATGGTATCATTAAGAGTTTCATTTGGGTCACTTTGTGTCAAGTGCAATCAATGATCATCCATGCTGCTAGGTCTCTCAAAAAACCTCCTTCTTCATCACTATGCGTCTTCCAATTATGTTGATAGATCCAGGTGTTCTGCTAAATATTGTTTGCACATAAATATTGCATGTACATTAAGTGAATTTTTTGTACAATATTCTGTTAAATAGACCAGCTTAAATATGTGTAACTTTTCATATTGCTGATTTACGCTAATTGGCACGGTACTGGTCCAAATGTAAACCAGCCAAACCTAGAAGGTGAAATTTGTTACTATCAAGCTTTCTTCCTTTTTGTCCCATGCTGGCCAGTGTTGGTCTAACTGGTAGACCATTTTTAACAACTTCGCAAAGCCTTGCAGAACACAAAAGAAATATCCTGTGGTGTCAAATGGCCCAAAATCGGCATCACAACTTGTGATTTTCTAACAGTGAATGCTGTGAAAAGAGTTCTCGAGGGTCTACAACAATAATGGTAGGAGTAAAAGCCACCCAGAATGAAAGGAACGAGCACTTCGGCAATCTGGTTTAAACTGAGGTCAGTGAATTCTGCACCCTTCCAAAAAATGAATGAATGTCTGGCTGTAGACATGGCTGTGTGGCCCCAAACAATTCTGTTCCAATACAGATTCATTAAACAAGCAGGTATCAAAAAATGTAAACCTGGCCAGCTAGAATAGAATTCATTTCTATTCCCACTGCTAAATGAATATTGTGGCTTTTAGAAAAATCTTGCAGGGTATTTTTTTATACTAAATTCAAAAACTCATTATGCATGTCACACACACTGTAGTTTATCATCATTTTCATTAAAAATTCTAATAGAAAATAACTGCGGATAAAAAAGTATAATAGAAAGCAACACACACGTGGCTTGTGCTGGACAATATTGAACTTACAGATCCAGTAGAACAGTTGTCAGACTCCTGAACAACATCATATAAGACCACATCTTTGACAAAAACCGCGATGGCTTTCAGGATAAAGGACACAAACAGGTGCATGTGGATGTAGTTACGGGTGCAGTGCAGTTTCCTGTGGGAATACAGGGAACACAATTAGACACACACACACACACTGACACACTGAATCTATAATATATTAAGCTTGATAAATCCCTCGCCCCCTAATTACACCCTGTCCTTGGAACTAATAGCAGAAAAATGACAGATAATTACACTACAAATTAAATCCTAATTGAGCTTTCTGTTCCATGTAGGCGGTTTGTTTAACAGATCGTTCTTGTGCGTTCATATTTCACACATCTCTACTTACAGTAAGCAGGGGACATAAAAAATCTGTAATGTAATTTTTTTTTATTTACAGCTGGATAAAATTCATTTGTGGTCTTTTAAACATATAAATACTATAGAAACCAGATCCATGAAATTCACGTAAATTTTTTTAGATATATAATGTCATCATCGATTGAGAGGTTATGGAGTAGATTGAGGCATATCATATACTACATGTATATAGGAGCTGTATAAATGACCTAAGGAAGGAATGTTATGCATTACAGCATAAAGAAATCCCTGATTACACCCACTATTGGGATTTCTATAGGATCCATAATTTGGAGAAAGGTAAAGATTCTAAAACCCCTATAAATTAATATTATACATTGTAGTTTTGGTACATCTCACATCGCATTTTCAGTATTGGTATATTTTTATTTTTATCTGCTTTTCTTCTATATTCAAACAGAAACCCAATTACAAGCATTTTAACTGCATGATAGTTTGGCAGCAACACTGTTTTGCTGTAATATTTACTGTAATCTTTTATCCTCTTTCAGCTTAATGTGTGTAACTATAAACTAGCATCCCAATAACATGAGTTTGTGGTAGGACTGTGTGTGTGTAAATTACATACTTTGCCCTCAAGTTATAGGGTTTGTCTATACATTCTGTGAATTATATACATCCAGCATATCCAGCAGTTGTCCATAACTCACTAGAAGTTTATTCTTTACAGTTACAGGTCAAATCCCTGTGCATTTGTTAACCTAACACTCAGGCATGATGTCTCCTGTGTGTGTATTACACACTGCGAGATCAGACACTGGGTGATACTACACATCTTGTGTCACACTGTCTGGCCATCTGCCCGTCTCCCCTAGACATGCCACAGACCTGGCCACTGTAAACAGGGACGTTGACTAACATTCTCTAAAAGTTCCCTTAACGTTATCAAAAACATTCTTCCAATACCATTAGTGGAATATTTTAAAACATTATATAATTACAAATGTTTTAACAACGTTCTTATAAGCAAGCAATAATGTTAAAACAACATCTAAAAAAACTGGACATCTGAACGTTCCCAGAACTTTCAAAATAACGTTTTTAACGTTTTTGTTACTTAATGGAAACGTTAAGGAAAACAACTTTGACAACTTTGGCTGTGTTGTGACCTCCTCAGATATGAGTCTAACTCAGTGGTGTACTGACAGGCAATAATAACCTGAGGTGTGATCAGGTGTTTAGCTCCTGTCAGTCAGTGAATGTCTGCAGCAGACTGATGTACTCTCAGGTGAAGGTGCTCAAGCGTTCAGCTCAGTTCAAGACAGTGTTAACAGATAGGATTAGGATTGATTATATTGCTGGAGAGCTGGACACTGCTGCGCTACCCTACTGGTGACAAACATGGACTTCACTGCTGATAGGAATGATGGCTTTTAAGGTGCAGCAGTGTAGTGGTTAAAGATCAGGGCTGATATTTATATAATGAGAACCATGAAGTATCATTATGTCCTTGAGCTACACTTAAAAAAGGTTCCTTAAGGAAGCCTTTTGAGTGTCAGGTTCCATAAAGAACCTTTCTGTTGCACAAAAGGTTCTCTACAATGGAACATGTTCTACAGCAGGGGTTCTCAACCTTTTGCAAGCTGGGCCCCCCCAAAGCTGGTTCATTGCAGTTGGGCCCCGCCCCCCAAAACTAACCATAACACCTTGCATACATAGA